>JAECWQ010000237.1:0-57773 GCA_018150835.1 Drosophila repletoides
TATAAATTGTCAAATTACAGACAAAATATAAATAATTTTTATCTTTTTAGAGACTTATGTTGGTTGTGCTGCTGTCACCGCTGCTGTTTGAAAAAATCGGGATGGCGGCAATTAGAGGCATCACTCGTAGCATTTTACACAAGTCATGAAGTGTTAGTTCACATCTTCACTGTCCGGTTGGCTTCATCCAAACTTTATCTTCTTCAGCAAGCTGTTCCCTGAAAACGCAAACGCTGACGCCAATACTGAGGCTGCATAACTCCTTCAGCAGGCAAGTTGGGCCGTAACAAATATAAATAATTATAATAATTGTACAAGACATTTGTTCACTCTTGGTAGCGAGTCCAAAAGGAGAGTCTTTTCATCCAGGTTTATATTTCGATCGTTGACAATTATTTATTTGTTTATTTATTTACGTTTATAAATTGTCAAATTACAGACAAAATATAAATAATTTGTATCTTTTTAGAGACTTATGTTGGTTGTGCTGCTGTCACCGCTGCTGTTTGAAAAAATCGGGATGGCGCAGCAATTAGAGCATCACTCGTATCATTTTAACAGAACTCATAAGTGCTAGTTCACATCTTCACTGTCCGGTTGGCTTCATCCAAACTTTATCTTCTTCAGCAAGCTGCTCCCTGAAAACGGAAGCGCTGACGCCAATACTGAGGCTGCATAACTCCTTCAGCAGGCAAGTTGGGCCGTAACAAATATAAATAATTATAATAATTTTACAAGACATTTGTTCACTCTTGGTAGCGAGTCCAAAAGGAGAGTCTTTTCATCCAGGTTTATCTTTCGATCGTTGACAATTATTTATTGTTTATTTATTTACATTTATAAATTGTCAAAATAAAGACAAAATATAAATAATTTTTATCTTTTTATAGATTTATGTTGGTTGTGCCGCTGTCACCGCTGCTGTTTGAAAAATCCGCTGTTGGCAGCAATTAGAGGCATCACTCGTATCATTTTAACAGAACTCATAAGTGCTAGTTCACATCTTCACTGTCTGGTTGGCTTCATCCAAACTTTATCTTCTTCAACAAGCTGCTCCCTGAAAACGCAAACGCTGACGCCAATACTGAGGCTGCATAACTCCTTCAGCAGGCAAGTTGGGCCGTAACAAATATAAATAATTATAATAATTTTACAAGACATTTGTTCACTCTTGGTAGCGAGTCCAAAAGAGAGTCTTTTCATCAAGGTTTATCTTTCGATCGTTGACAATTATTTATTTGTTTATTTATTTACGTTTATAAATTGTCAAAATAAAAGACAAAATATAAATAATATTTATCTTTTTCTAGATTTATGTTGGATGTGCTGCTGTCACCGCTGCTGTTTGAAAAAATCCGCTGTGGGCAGCAATTAGAGGCATCACTCGTATCATTTTAACAGAACTCATAAGTGCTAGTTCACATCTTCACTGTCCGGTTGGCTTCATCCAAACTTTATCTTCTTCAGCAAGCTGCTCCCTGAAAACGCAAACGCTCACGCCAATACTGAGGCTGCATAACTCCTTCAGCAGGCTAGTTGGGCCGTAACAAATATAAATAATTTTATTAATTTTACAAGACATTTGTTCACTCTTGGTAGCGAGTCCAAAAGGAGAGTCTTTTCATCCAGGTTTATCTTTCGATCGTTGACAATTATTTATTTGTTTATTTATTTACATTTATAAATTGTCAAAATAAAGATAATACATAAATAATTTTTATCTTTTATAGATTTATATTGGTTGTTCCGCTGTCACCGCTGCTGTTTGAAAAAGGCAGTGCGCAGCAATTAGAGGCATCACTCGTAGCATTTTTACACAAGTCATAAGAGCTAGTTCACATCTTCACTGTCCGGTTGGCTTCATCTAAACTTTATCTTCTTCAGCAAGCTGTTCCCTGAAAACGCAAACGCTGACGCCAATACTGAGGCTGCATAACTCCTTCAGCAGGCAAGTTGGGCCGTAACAAATATAAATAATTATAATAATTTTACAAGACATTTGTTCACTCTTGGTAGCGAGTCCAAAAGGAGAGTCTTTTCATCCAGGTTTATCTTTCGATCATTGACAATTATTTATTTGTTTATTTATTTACATTTATAAATTGTCAAAATAAAGACAAAATATAAATAATATTTATCTTTTTCTAGATTTATGTTGGATGTGCCGCTGTCACCGCTGCTGTTTGAAAAATCCGCTGTGGGCAGAAATTAGAGGCATCACTCGTATCATTTTAACAGAACTCATAAGTGCTAGTTCACATCTTCACTGTCCGGTTGGCTTCATCCAAACTTTATCTTCTTCAGCAAGCTGCTCCCTGAAAACGCAAGCGCTGACGCCAATACTGAGGCTGCATAACTCCTTCAGCAGGCAAGTTGGGCCGTAACAAATATAAATAATTATATTAATTTTACAAGACATTTGTTGACTCTTGGTAGCGAGTCCAAAAGGAGAGTCTTTTCATCCAGGTTTATCTTTCGATCGTTGACAATTATTTATTTGTTTATTTATTTACGTTTATAAATTGTCAAAATAAAGACAAAATATAAATAATTTTTATCTTTTTAGAGACTTATGTTGGTTGTGCCGCTATCACCGCTGCTGTTTGAAAAAATCGGGATGGCGCAGCAATTAGAGGCATCACAAGTCATTAGAGTTAGTTCACATCTTCACTGTCTGGTTGGCTTCATCCAAACTTTATCTTCTTCAGCAAGCTGTTCCCTGAAAACGCAAACGCTGACGCCAATACTGAGGCTGCATAACTCCTTCAGCAGGCAAGTTGGGCCGTAACAAATATAAATAATTATAATAATTTTACAAGACATTTGTTCACTCTTGGTAGCGAGTCCAAAAGGAGAGTCTTTTCATCAAGGTTTATCTTTCGATCGTTGACAATTATTTATTTGTTTATTTATTTACATTTATAAATTGTCAAAATAAAGACAAAATATAAATAATTTTTATCTTTTTATAGATTTATGTTGGTTGTGCCGCTGTCACCGCTGCTGTTTGAAAAAATCCGCTGTGGGCAGCAATTAGAGGCATCACTCGTATCATTTTAACAGAACTCATAAGTGCTAGTTCACATCTTCACTGTCTGGTTGGCTTCATCCAAACTTTATCTTCTTCAGCAAGCTGCTCCCTGAAAACGCAAACGCTGACGCCAATACTGAGGCTGCATAACTCCTTCAGCAGGCAAGTTGGGCCGTAACAAATATAAATAATTTTATTAATTTTACAAGACATTTGTTCACTCTTGGTAGCGAGTCCAAAAGGAGAGTCTTTTCATCCAGGTTTATCTTTCGATCATTGACAATTATTTATTTGTTTATTTATTTACATTTATAAATTGTCAAAATAAAGATAATACATAAATAATTTTTATCTTTTTATAGATTTATGTTGGTTGTTCCGCTGTCACCGCTGCTGTTTGAAAAAATCGGGATGGCGCAGCAATTAGAGGCATCACTCGTAGCATTTTTACACAAGTCATAAGTGTTAGTTCACATCTTCACTGTCTGGTTGGCTTCATCCAAACTTTATCTTCTTCAGCAAGCTGCTCCCTGAAAACGCAAACGCTGACGCCGTTACTGAGGCTGCATAACTCCTTCAGCAGGCAAGTTGGGCCGTAACAAATATAAATAATTATATTAATTTTACAAGACATTTGATCACTCTTGGTAGCGAGTCCAAAAGGAGAGTCTTTTCATCCAGGTTTATCTTTCGATCGTTGACCATTATTTATTTGTTTATTTATTTACATTTATAAATTGTCAAAATAAAGATAATACATAAATAATTTTTATCTTTTTATAGATTTATGTTGGGTGTGCCGCTGTCACCGCTGCTGTTTGAAAAAAGGCAGTGCGCAGCAATTAGAGGCATCACTCGTAGCATTTTATACAAGTCATAAGTGTTAGTTCACATCTTCACTGTCCGGTTGGCTTCATCCAAACTTTATCTTCTTCAGCAAGCTGCTCCCTGAAAACGCAAACGCTGACGCCAATACTGAGGCTGCATAACTCCTTCAGCAGGCAAGTTGGGCCGTAACAAATATAAATAATTATAATAATTTTACAAGACATTTGTTCACTCTTGGTAGCGAGTCCAAAAGGAGAGTCTTTTCATCCAGGTTTATCTTTCGATCGTTGACCATTATTTATTTGTTTATTTATTTACATTTATAAATTGTCAAAATAAAGATAATACATAAATAATTTTTATCTTTTTATAGATTTATGTTGGGTGTGCCGCTGTCACCGCTGCTGTTTGAAAAAAAGGCAGTGCGCAGCAATTAGAGGCATCACTCGTAGCATTTTATACAAGTCATAAGTGCTAGTTCACATCTTCACTGTCCGGTTGGCTTCATCCAAACTTTATCTTCTTCAGCAAGCTGCTCCCTGAAAACGCAAACGCTGACGCCATTACTGAGGCTGCATAACTCCTTCAGCAGGCAAGTTGGGCCGTAACAAATATAAATAATTATATTAATTTTACAAGACATTTGATCACTCTTGGTAGCGAGTCCAAAAGGAGAGTCTTTTCATCCAGGTTTATCTTTCGATCGTTGACCATTATTTATTTGTTTATTTATTTACATTTATAAATTGTCAAAATAAAGATAATACATAAATAATTTTTATCTTTTTATAGATTTATGTTGGGTGTGCCGCTGTCACCGCTGCTGTTTGAAAAAAGGCAGTGCGCAGCAATTAGAGGCATCACTCGTAGCATTTTATACAAGTCATAAGTGTTAGTTCACATCTTCACTGTCCGGTTGGCTTCATCCAAACTTTATCTTCTTCAGCAAGCTGCTCCCTGAAAACGCAAACGCTGACGCCAATACTGAGGCTGCATAACTCCTTCAGCAGGCAAGTTGGGCCGTAACAAATATAAATAATTATAATAATTTTACAAGACATTTGTTCACTCTTGGTAGCTAGTCCAAAAGGAGAGTCTTTTCATCAAGGTTTATCTTTCGATCGTTGACAATTATTTATTTGTTTATTTATTTACATTTATAAATTGTCAAAATAAAGACAAAATATAAATAATTTTTATCTTTTTATAGATTTATGTTGGTTGTGCCGCTGTCACCGCTGCTGTTTGAAAAATCGGGATGGCGCAGCATTATATAAAAACGCTGACGCCAATACTGAGGCTGCATAATTCCTTCAGCAGGCAAGTTGGTCCGTAACAAATATAAATAATTATAATAATTTTAAAATTATATAATGTTTTAAAGAAACTTTACTCAAAATTCTTAATAAAATAAAATTAAGTAAAGTCAAAAATGTTTAAGAATTATACCTAATCGAAGCGTTAATATGGACATTACCATTTCTTCAGATCATTTTTTTTTTGTTTTTGTATTTTAATATTTTCCCAATTTAAAGGTTATTTTCAACGCTGTTAAAGAAAAACACTTAATAATTTTTACGCTTTAAACAGCATTAATTATGAGTATATTTAGGACCCGTTTTTTTGCCCAGTGTATGAAGTAACGTCTGCTGCTACTGCGCCTATCTCAATGCCCATTAATTCTTGGCCCAGACCCAAGCAGCGCAATCGAAGTGGCTAAGAGATAAGCCACCAAATTATTAGCTTTACGGCTTGGAAGAGGTGGGCTGGAGCTTGGCTTTAACAGAAATCTAATTCAAAATGCAGGCAGCCGAATAAACTTGTGGGAATATCAAATGGAATTAATGACAATCCAGTATCCCGTATCAAGTCCAGATGATATGGCCGCCAGTTAATCTAGAGCAGCTCAGCTCTAAATGCTCGTAAAAGCTTCAACCATTTTCCATTTTCCGAGTTGCTCAACATTTCCACACACACACACACGAATAGCTATAAATATTAATGTTTGTTTGTGTTAACAATGATCCCAAAGAATTCCGAATAAACTGAAAACACTTTTAATTTATGGCTCTATAATTGCTCAATTTGATTGATGAAAATATGAGTCTTTTTTTTTTTGAGTACGCTATGTGATGTGATGTGATGTATAAATACACATAGGGAAAATGCTTGGGAAGTCCCTTAAAAGTATGCAGTTAAAAAACGGTTCATTTTTTTCTTATTGCCATTTGGAATTCTCAAAAGGTTTAAGCAAAAATTTAATAAGACGCTGCTTGTTCCTTGACCAACTTATGACAGTCGGATTGGCATGTAGTCATGGTATGACGTCATCATTTTTTCATTGAATAAATTTTTTTTTTTAATGAATTTGATTTAATTTGTTTTCCTTGCTTCCCAACATAGTGTTTTTATCCTTTCACTGGGGTTCGCCTTTGAATTAATGTTTTCCATTTCTTTGTGCGAATCTAACTTTTTTTCTCTCTGTTTCAATTGAAACGGGTAATAATTTTTATATAGACATTTTTCTTCCTTTGGGCAGATGATTGACATTGAGATAAAATGGTCTTAAAATATGTTCAACTTGGTTTTCAAACCTTTTTTCATTAGTATTTTGCGTTAGCATAGTCCACTTTTTCTTGGCTTTGCAAGTCATTAGGAGCCTTTTTTCTTTCCAACAATTTCTAGTTTCCATTTCCATTCTCATTGATGCAGTTAGCTAAACTTGGTAGCATTTTGGAATAGTTTCTGACACTGTTTTTTTCTTTGACTTTGTCTCTTTTTCAATTGAACGAGGTCTTTTTTCCTTCATTTGGGGAAGTCTTTGAAATTTTTTCTTACAAACAGTTTTCGTACTCAAATTGAGTTAGTTGGAACGTGTTCAACTTGGTTACAAACCTTTTTTCATTACTGATTGAAACAATTTCCTAATAACAAATATAGCTTCGCTTTTGGAAATGATTTTCTCTTCCTATTATTATCATCTTGTTGAGAAAAAATTTTGATTTTAGCCAAAATTTTAACCTTTCAGGCGGCTAGTGGGGGTTTCATATTTCCTACGAAAACATTGTTGGTACTAAAAAGGCGTTATTAATGCGCGGCTATTTGCAAAACTGACACTGAAAGTTATTTATCAAACCGTTTAGCACGTGGAAAGAGAGCTGCATCGGACACAGCATCTTTGGGCCCTTTTCAAAATGCTGTCAAGTTTTGTTAACAGGCAAATGAATTGCATGCAACTATGTGGCAACAGCAGAGGCAAAACGCAGTTCAAAGTGGCCCAGGCTTAAATAAGTTGGCAAAACTTTTTAAGCACAGCAACGACAGAACTTGCAACTCTTCTCCTTTTCTTTCCTTTTCGCTTAGTCATTTTGTGTTTGCATTTGCGAATCGCCTTAGGCGCTGCTCCCATAAATTCCATGTCTTTTAATAACTCCTTTTGTAAGCAGGGAGGGGAGATGAAAGGGACGACAGGGTTCGGCCTCGTTAATCTCCTCGCTGTTGATAAATTGAGATCTTCTTTTGCCACATGACTGGACGCGCTTCATCTCGTCGATAAGATGCGACTACTTCTCACTCCTTTCTGTTGTATATGTGTCTGCTCCTGTTGATCCTGTAGCTCCTTTTCGGGTAGCCTGAACTTCGTTTATCGCTTCATTTGCATACTTTTTGTTCGATTAAGTTAATTACACTTGCAAAAATATCTTTGCTGGTTGTTCCGTAATTCTTTTTTCAAAAAATTCGATAAAAAATTATTTTGTTTAATTCAATTTTTTTTTTTAATAATTTTCCTTTTCTATAATTCTATAAACTTTGCTCTACTACATAGTTTATATCTCGAATGTTTTTACAGGATTTATACTCCTTTTGATAGACTTTCTATTGTAACTTTGTTCAATATTTTCTCATTATTTTTTTTTTTTTTTTTTAGTATTACAATTTTTCTATAATTTTTTTTTTTTTAAACATAAAATATAAATAATATTTATCTTTTAGAGACTTATGTTGGTTATGCTGCTGTCACCGCTGCTGTTTGAAAAAATCCGCTGTGGGCAGCAATTAGAGGCATCACAAGTCATAAGTGTTAGTTCACATCTTCACTGTCTGGTTGGCTTCATCCAAACTTTATCTTCTTCAGCAAGCTGCTCCCTGAAAACGCAAACGCTGACGCCAATACTGAGGCTGCATAACTCATTCAGCAGGCAAGTTGGGCCGTAACAAATATAAATAATTATAATAATTTTACAAGACATTTGTTCACTCTTGGTAGCGAGTCCAAAAGGAGAGTCTTTTCATCCAGGTTTATCTTTCGATCATTGACAATTATTTATTTGTTTATTTATTTACATTTATAAATTGTCAAAATAAAGACAAAATATAAATAATATTTATCTTTTTCTAGATTTATGTTGGATGTGCCGCTGTCACCGCTGCTGTTTGAAAAAATCCGCTGTGGGCAGCAATTAGAGGCATCACTCGTATCATTTTAACAGAAGTCATAAGTGCTAGTTCACATCTTCACTGTCCGGTTGGCTTCATCCAAACTTTATCTTCTTCAGCAAGCTGCTCCCTGAAAACGCAAACGCTGACGCCAATACTGAGGCTGCATAACTCCTTCAGCAGGCAAGGTGGGCCGTAACATATATAAATAATTATAATAATTTTACAAGACATTTGTTCACTCTTGGTAGCTAGTCCAAAAGGAGAGTCTTTTCATCAAGGTTTATCTTTCGATCGTTGACAATTATTTATTTGTTTATTTATTTACATTTATAAATTGTCAAAATAAAGACAAAATATAAATAATTTTTATCTTTTTATAGATTTATGTTGGTTGTGCCGCTGTCACCGCTGCTGTTTGAAAAAATCGGGATGGCGCAGCAATTATAGGCATAATAAGTCATAAGTGTTAGTTCGCATCTTCACTGTCTGGTTGGCTCCATCCAAACTTTATCTTCTTCAGCAAGCTGCTCCCTGAAAACGCAAACGCTGACGCCAATACTGAGGCTGCATAATTCCTTCAGCAGGCAAGTTGGTCCGTAACAAATATAAATAATTATAATAATTTTAAAATTATATAATGTTTTAAAGAAACTTTACTCAAAATTCTTAATAAAATAAAATTAAGTAAAGTCAAAATGTTTAAGAATTATACCTAATCGAAGCGTTAATATGGACATTACCATTTCTTCAGATCATTTTTTTTTTTGTTTTTGTATTTTAATATTTTCCCAATTTAAAGGTTATTTTCAACGCTGTTAAAGAAAAACACTTAATAATTTTTACGCTTTAAACAGCATTAATTATGAGTATATTTAGGACCCGTTTTTTTGCCCAGTGTATGAAGTAACGTCTGCTGCTACTGCGCCTATCTCAATGCCCATTAATTCTTGGCCCAGACCCAAGCAGCGCAATCGAAGTGGCTAAGAGATAAGCCACCAAATTATTAGCTTTTACGGCTTGG
Source organism: Drosophila repletoides (assembly GCA_018150835.1). Classification (NCBI taxonomy): domain Eukaryota; kingdom Metazoa; phylum Arthropoda; class Insecta; order Diptera; family Drosophilidae; genus Drosophila; species Drosophila repletoides. The sequence continues at coordinate 9,321 of JAECWQ010000237.1, forward strand.
AAGAGGTGGGCTGGAGCTTGGCTTTAACAGAAATCTAATTCAAATGCAGGCAGCCGAATAAACTTGTGGGAATATCAAATGGAATTAATGACAATCCAGTATCCCGTATCAAGTCCAGATGATATGGCCGCCAGTTAATCTAGAGCAGCTCAGCTCTAAATGCTCGTAAAAGCTTCAACCATTTTCCATTTTCCGAGTTGCTCAACATTTCCACACACACACACGAATAGCTATAAATATTAATGTTTGTTTGTGTTAACAATGATCCCAAAGAATTCCGAATAAACTGAAAACACTTTTAATTTATGGCTCTATAATTGCTCAATTTGATTGATGAAAATATGAGTCTTTTTTTTTTTTTGAGTACGCTATGTGATGTGATGTGATGTATAAATACATAGAGGGAAAATGCTTGGGAAGTCCCTTAAAAGTATGCAGTTAAAAAACGGTTCATTTTTTTCTTATTGCCATTTGGAATTCTCAAAAGGTTTAAGCAAAAATTTAATAAGACGCTGCTTGTTCCTTGACCAACTTATGACAGTCGGATTGGCATGTAGTCATGGTATGACGTCATCATTTTTTCATTGAATAATTTTTTTTTTTTAATGAATTTGATTTAATTTGTTTTCCTTGCTTCCCAACATAGTGTTTTTATCCTTTCACTGGGGTTCGCCTTTGAATTAATGTTTTTCCATTTCTTTGTGCGAATCTAACTTTTTTTCTCTCTGTTTCAATTGAAACGGGTAATAATTTTTATATAGACATTTTTCTTCCTTTGGGCAGATGATTGACATTGAGATAAAATGGTCTTAAAATATGTTCAACTTGGTTTTCAAACCTTTTTTCATTAGTATTTTGCGTTAGCATAGTCCACTTTTTCTTGGCTTTGCAAGTCATTAGGAGCCTTTTTCTTTCCAACAATTTCTAGTTTCCATTTCCATTCTCATTGATGCAGTTAGCTAAACTTGGTAGCATTTTGGAATAGTTTCTGACACTGTTTTTTTCTTTGACTTTGTCTCTTTTTCAATTGAACGAGGTCTTTTTTTCCTTCATTTGGGGAAGTCTTTGAAATTTTTCTTACAAACAGTTTTCGTACTCAAATTGAGTTAGTTGGAACGTGTTCAACTTGGTTACAAACCTTTTTTCATTACTGATTGAAACAATTTCCTAATAACAAATATAGCTTCGCTTTTGGAAATGATTTTCTCTTCCTATTATTATCATCTTGTTGAGAAAAAATTTTGATTTTAGCCAAAATTTTAACCTTTCAGGCGGCTAGTGGGGGTTTCATATTTCCTACGAAAACATTGTTGGTACTAAAAGGCGTTATTAATGCGCGGCTATTTGCAAAACTGACACTGAAAGTTATTTATCAAACCGTTTAGCACGTGGAAAGAGAGCTGCATCGGACACAGCATCTTTGGGCCCTTTTCAAAATGCTGTCAAGTTTTGTTAACAGGCAAATGAATTGCATGCAACTATGTGGCAACAGCAGAGGCAAAACGCAGTTCAAAAGTGGCCCAGGCTTAAATAAGTTGGCAAAACTTTTTAAGCACAGCAACGACAGAACTTGCAACTCTTCTCCTTTTCTTTCCTTTTCGCTTAGTCATTTTGTGTTTGCATTTGCGAATCGCCTTAGGCGCTGCTCCCATAAATTCCATGTCTTTTTAATAACTCCTTTTGTAAGCAGGGAGGGGAGATGAAAGGGACGACAGGGTTCGGCCTCGTTAATCTCCTCGCTGTTGATAAATTGAGATCTTCTTTTGCCACATGACTGGACGCGCTTCATCTCGTCGATAAGATGCGACTACTTCTCCTCCTTTCTGTTGTATATGTGTCTGCTCCTGTTGATCCTGTAGCTCCTTTTCGGGTAGCCTGAACTTCATTTATCGCTTCATTTGCATACTTTTTGTTCGATTAAGTTAATTACACTTGAAAAATATCTTTGCTGGTTGTTCCGTAATTTTTCTTCAAAAACTAGATTAAAAATTATTTTGTTTAATTCAATTTTTTTTTTTAATTATTTTCCTTTTTCTATAATTCTATATATACTTCGCTCTACTACATAGTTTATATCTCGAATGTTTTTATAGGATTTATACTCCTTTTGAAAGACTTTCTATTGTAACTTTGTTCAATATTTTCTCATTCTTTTTTTTTTTTTTTTGTATTACAATTTTTCTATAATTTTTTTTTTTTAAAGCTAAAATATAAATAATATTTATCTTTTAGAGACTTATGTTGGTTGTGCTGCTGTGACCGCTGCTGTTTGAAAAAAGGTCCGCAGCAATGTAGGGCAGCAATTAGAGGTTACACAAGTCATAAGTGTTAGTTCACATCTTCACTGTCCGGTTGGCTTCATCCAAACTTTATCTTCTTCAGCAAGCTGCTCCTGAAAACGCAAACGCTGACGCCAATACTGAGGCTGCATAACTCCTTCAGCAGGCAAGGTGGGCCGTAACAAATATAAATAATTATAATAATTTTACAAGACATTTGTTGACTCTTGGTAGGGAGTCCAAAAGGAGAGTCTTTTCATCCAGGTTTATCTTTCGATCGTTGACAATTATTTATTTGTTTATTTATTTACATTTATAAATTGTCAAAATAAAGATAAAATATAAATAATTTTTATCTTTTTATAGATTTATGTTGGTTGTGCCGCTGTCACCGCTGCTGTTTGAAAAAATCGGGATGGCGCAGCAATTATAGGCATAATAAGTCATAAGTGTTAGTTCGCATCTTCACTGTCTGGTTGGCTTCATCCAAACTTTATCTTCTTCAGCAAGCTGCTCCCTGAAAACGCAAACGCTGACGCCAATACTGAGGCTGCATAACTCCTTCACCAGGCAAGTTGGGCCATAACAAATATAAATAATTATAATAATTTTACAAGACATTTGTTGACTCTTTGGTAGCGAGTCCAAAAGGAGAGTCTTTTCATCAAGGTTTATCTTTCGATCGTTGACAATTATTTATTTGTTTATTTATTTACATTTATAAATTGTCAAAATAAAGATAATATATAAATAATTTTTATCTTTTTAGAGACTTATGTTGGTTAAGCCGCTGTCACCGCTGCTATTTGAAAAAAAAATTAGACGCATCCCAAGTCATTAGTGTTAGTTCACATCTTCACTGTCTGGTTGGCTTCATCCAAACTTTATCTTCTTCAGCAAGCTGCTCCCTGAGAACGCAAACGCTGACGCCAATACTGAGGCTGCATAACTCCTTCAGCAGGCAAGTTGAGCCGTAACAAATATAAATATTTATAATAATTTTACAAGACATTTGTTGACTCTTGGTAGCGAGTCCAAAAGGAGAGTCTTTTCATCAAGGTTTATCTTTCGATCGTTGACAATTATTTATTTGTTTATTTATTTACGTTTATAAATTGTCAAAATAAAGACAAAATATAAATAATTTTTATCTTTTTATAGATTTATGTTGGTTGTGCTGCTGTCACCGCTGCTGTTTGAAAAAATCGGGATGGCGCAGCAATTATAGGCATAATAAGTCATAAGTGTTAGATCGCATCTTCACTGTCTGGTTGGTTTCATCCAAACTTTATCTTCTTCAGCAAGCTGCTCCCTGAAAACGCAAACGCTGACGCCAATACTGAGGCTGCATAACTCCTTCAGCAGGCAAGGTGGGCCGTAACAAATATAAATAATTATAATAATTTTACAAGACATTTGTTGACTCTTGGTAGGGAGTCCAAAAGGAGAGTCTTTTCATCCAGGTTTATCTTTCGATCGTTGACAATTATTTATTTGTTTATTTATTTACATTTATAAATTGTCAAAATAAAGATAAAATATAAATAATTTTTATCTTTTTATAGATTTATGTTGGTTGTGCTGCTGTCACCGCTGCTGTTTGAAATAACGCAGTGGGCAGCAATTAGAGGCATCACTCGTAGCATTTTAACAGAAGTCATAAGTGCTAGTTCACATCTTCACTGTCCGGTTGGCTTCATCCAAACTTTATCTTCTTCAGCAAGCTGTTCCCTGAAAACGCAAACGCTGACGCCAATACTGAGGCTGCATAACTCCTTCAGCAGGCAAGTTGGCCGTAACAAATATAAATAATTATATTAATTTTACAAGACATTTGTTCACTCTTGGTAGCGAGTCCAAAAGGAGAGTCTTTTCATCCAGGTTTATCTTTCGATCGTTGACAATTATTTATTTGTTTATTTATTTACGTTTATAAATTGTCAAGATAAAGATAATATATAAATAATTTTTATCTTTTTATAGATTTATGTTGGTTGTGCCGCTGTCACCGATGCTGTTTGAAAAAAGGCAGTGGGCAGCAATTAGAGGCATCACTCGTAGCATTTTTACAGAAGTCATAAGTGCTAGTTCACATCTTCACTGTCCGGTTGGCTTCATCCAAACTTTATCTTCTTCAGCAAGCTGCTCCCTGAAAACGCAAACGCTGACGCCAATACTGAGGCTGCATAACTCCTTCAGCAGGCAAGTTGGGCCGTAACAAATATAAATAATTATAATAATTTTACAAGACATTTGTTCACTCTTGGTAGCGAGTCCAAAAGGAGAGTCTTTTCATCAAGGTTTATCTTTCGATCGTTGACAATTATTTATTTGTTTATTTATTTACGTTTATAAATTGTCAAATTAAAGACAAAATATAAATAATTTTTATCTTTTATAGACTTTGTTGTCTTTAAAGGGGTTAGAGGCATAATAAGTCATAAGTGTTAGTTCGCATCTTCACTGTCTGGTTGGCTTCATCCAAACTTTATCTTCTTCAGCAAGCTGCTCCCTGAAAACGCAAACGCTGACGCCAATACTGAGGCTGCATAACTCCTTCACCAGGCAAGTTGGGCCATAACAAATATAAATAATTATAATAATTTTACAAGACATTTGTTCACTCTTGGTAGCGAGTCCAAAAGGAGAGTCTTTTCATCAAGGTTTATCTTTCGATCGTTGACAATTATTTATTTGTTTATTTATTTACATTTATAAATTGTCAAAATAAAGATAATATATAAATAATTTTTATCTTTTTAGAGACTTATGTTGGTTAAGCCGCTGTCACCGCTGCTATTTGAAAAAAATTAGACGCATCCCAAGTCATTAGTGTTAGTTCACATCTTCACTGTCTGGTTGGCTTCATCCAAACTTTATCTTCTTCAGCAAGCTGCTCCCTGAAAACGCAAACGCTGACGCCAATACTGAGGCTGCATAACTCCTTCAGCAGGCAAGTTGGGCCGTAACAAATATAAATAATTATAATAATTTTACAAGACATTTGTTCACTCTTGGTAGCGAGTCCAAAAGGAGAGTCTTTTCATCAAGGTTTATCTTTCGATCGTTGACATTATTTATTTGTTTATTTATTTACGTTTATAAATTGTCAAAATAAAGACAAAATATAAATAATTTTTATCTTTTTATAGATTTATGTTGGTTGTGCCGCTGTCACCGCTGCTGTTTGAAAAAATCGGGATGGCGCAGCAATTATAGGCATAATAAGTCATAAGTGTTAGTTCGCATCTTCACTGTCTGGTTGGCTTCATCCAAACTTTATCTTCTTCAGCAAGCTGCTCCCTGAAAACGCAAACGCTGACGCCAATACTGAGGCTGCATAACTCCTTCAGCAGGCAAGGTGGGCCGTAACAAATATAAATAATTATAATAATTTTACAAGACATTTGTTCACTCTTGGTAGCGAGTCCAAAAGGAGAGTCTTTTCATCAGGTTTATCTTTCGATCGTTGACAATTATTTATTTGTTTATTTATTTACATTTATAAATTGTCAAAATAAAGATAAAATATAAATAATTTTTATCTTTTTAGAGACTTATGTTGGTTGTGCTGCTGTCACCGCTGCTATTTGAAAAAAAATTAGACGCATCCCAAGTCATTAGTGTTAGTTCACATCTTCACTGTCTGGTTGGCTTCATCCAAACTTTATCTTCTTCAGCAAGCTGTTCCCTGAAAACGCAAACGCTGACGCCAATACTGAGGCTGCATAACTCCTTCAGCAGGCAAGGTGGGCCGTAACAAATATAAATAATTATAATAATTTTACAAGACATTTGTTCACTCTTGGTAGCGAGTCCAAAAGGAGAGTCTTTTCATCCAGGTTTATCTTTCGATCGTTGACAATTATTTATTTGTTTATTTATTTACATTTATAAATTGTCAAAATAAAGACAAAATATAAATAATTTTTATCTTTTTAGAGACTTATGTTGGTTGTGCCGCTGTCACCGCTGCTGTTTGAAAAATCGGCTGTGGGCAGCAATTAGAGGCATCACTCGTATCATTTTACAGAAGTCATAAGTGCTAGTTCACATCTTCACTGTCCGGTTGGCTTCATCCAAACTTTATCTTCTTCAGCAAGCTGTTCCCTGAAAACGCAAACGCTGACGCCAATACTGAGGCTGCATAACTCCTTCAGCAGGCAAGTTGGGCCGTAACAAATATAAATAATTATAATAATTTTACAAGACATTTGTTCACTCTTGGTAGCGAGTCCAAAAGGAGAGTCTTTTCATCCAGGTTTATCTTTCGATCGTTGACAATTATTTATTTGTTTATTTATTTACGTTTATAAATTGTCAAAATAAAGACAAAATATAAATAATTTTTATCTTTTTAGAGACTTATGTTGATTGTGCTGCTGTCACCGCTGCTGTTTGAAAAAAATGGGCGCAGCAATTAGAGGCATAATAAGTCATAAGTGTTAGTTCACATCTTCACTGTCTGGTTGGCTTCATCCAAACTTTATCTTCTTCAGCAAGCTGCTCCCTGAAAACGCAAACGCTGACGCCAATACTGAGGCTGCATAACTCCTTCAGCAGGCAAGGTGGGCCGTAACAAATATAAATAATTATAATAATTTTACAAGACATTTGTTCACTCTTGGTAGCGAGTCCAAAAGGAGAGTCTTTTCATCCAGGTTTATCTTTCGATCGTTGACAATTATTTATTTGTTTATTTATTTACGTTTATAAATTGTCAAAATAAAGACAAAATATAAATAATTTTTATCTTTTTATAGACTTATGTTGGTTGTGCTGCTGTCACCGCTGCTGTTTGAAAAAATCGGGATGGCGCAGCAATTAGAGGCATAGTTAAGTCATAAGTGTTAGTTCGCATCTTCACTGTCTGGTTGGCTTCATCCAAACTTTATCTTCTTCAGCAAGCTGCTCCCTGAAAACGCAAACGCTGACGCCAATACTGAGGTTGCATAACTCCTTCAGCAGGCAAGTTGGGCCGTAACAAATATAAATAATTATATTAATTTTACAAGACATTTGTTCACTCTTGGTAGCGAGTCCAAAAGGAGAGTCTTTTCATCAAGGTTTATCTTTCGATCGTTGACAATTATTTATTTGTTTATTTATTTACGTTTATAAATTGTCAAAATAAAGATAAAATATAAATAATTTTTATCTTTTTATAGATTTATGTTGGTTGTGCTGCTGTCACCGCTGCTGTTTGAAAAAATCGGGATGGCGCAGCAATTAGAGGCATCACTGTATCATTTTAACAGAAGTCATAAGTGCTAGTTCACATCTTCACTGTCCGGTTGGCTTCATCCAAACTTTATCTTCTTCAGCAAGCTGCTCCCTGAAAACGCAAACGCTGACGCCAATACTGAGGCTGCATAACTCCTTCAGCAGGCAAGGTGGGCCGTAACAAATATAAATAATTATAATAATTTTACAAGACATTTGTTGACTCTTGGTAGCGAGTCCAAAAGGAGAGTCTTTTCATCCAGGTTTATCTTTCGATCGTTGACAATTATTTATTTGTTTATTTATTTACGTTTATAAATTGTCAAAATACAGATAATACATAAATAATTTTTATCTTTCTATAGATTTATGTTGGTTGTGCCGCTGTCACCGCTGCTATTTGAAAAAAGGAGGGGCGGAATTAGACGCATCACTCGTAGCATTTTACACAAGTCTAAGTCTAGTTCACATCTTCACTGTCCGGTTGGCTTCATCCAAACTTTATCTTCTTCAGCAAGCTGCTCCCTGAAAACGCAAACGCTGACGCCAATACTGAGGCTGCATAACTCCTTCAGCAGGCAAGTTGGGCCGTAACAAATATAAATAATTATAATAATTTTACAAGACATTTGTTGACTCTTGGTAGCGAGTCCAAAAGGAGAGTCTTTTCATCCAGGTTTATCTTTCGATCGTTGACAATTATTTATTTGTTTATTTATTTACGTTTATAAATTGTCAAAATAAAGATAAAATATAAATAATTTTTATCTTTTTATAGATTTATGTTGGTTGTGCCGCTGTCACCGCTGCTGTTTGAAAAAAGGCAGTGCGCAGCAATTAGAGGCATCACTCGTAGCATTTTTACACAAGTCATAAGTGTTAGTTCACATCTTCACTGTCCGGTTGGCTTCATCCAAACTTTATCTTCTTCAGCAAGCTGCTCCCTGAAAACGCAAACGCTGACGCCAATACTGAGGCTGCATAACTCCTTGAGCAGGCAAGGTGGGCCGTAACAAATATAAATAATTATAATAATTTTACAAGACATTTGTTGACTCTTGGTAGCGAGTCCAAAAGGAGAGTCTTTTCATTCAGGTTTATCTTTCGATCGTTGACAATTATTTATTTGTTTATTTATTTACGTTTATAAATTGTCAAAATAAAGATAAAATATAAATAATTTTTATCTTTCTATGGACTTATGTTGGTTGTGCCGCTGTCACCGCTGCTGTTTGAAAAAAATTAGGCAGCAGTAGGCTACCAAGTCATATAGTGTTAGTTCGCATCTTCACTGTCTGGTTGGCTTCATCCAAACTTTATCTTCTTCAGCAAGCTGCTCCCTGAAAACGCAAACGCTGACGCCAATACTGAGGCTGCATAACTCCTTCAGCAGGCAAGTTGGGCCGTAACAAATATAAATATTTATAATAATTTTACAAGACATTTGTTGACTCTTGGTAGCGAGTCCAAAAGGAGAGTCTTTTCATCCAGGTTTATCTTTCGATCGTTGACAATTATTTATTTGTTTATTTATTTACATTTATAAATTGTCAAAATAAAGATAACATATAAATAATTTTTATCTTTTAGAGACTTATGTTGGTTGTGCCGCTGTCACCGCTGCTGTTTGAAAAAAGAGGCAGCAATTAGAGGCATCACAAGTCATTAGTGTTAGTTCACATCTTCACTGTCTGGTTGGCTTCATCCAAACTTTATCTTCTTCAGCAAGCTGCTCCCTGAAAACGCAAACGCTGACGCCAATACTGAGGCTGCATAACTCCTTCAGCAGGCAAGGTGGGCCGTAACAAATATAAATAATTATAATAATTTTACAAGACATTTGTTCACTCTTGGTAGCGAGTCCAAAAGGAGAGTCTTTTCATCCAGGTTTATCTTTCGATCGTTGACAATTATTTATTTGTTTATTTATTTACGTTTATAAATTGTCAAAATAAAGACAAAATATAAATAATTTTTATCTTTTTATAGACTTATGTTGGTTGTGCTGCTGTCACCGCTGCTGTTTGAAAAAATCGGGATGGCGCAGCAATTATAGGCATAATAAGTCATAAGTGTTAGTTCGCATCTTCACTGTCTGGTTGGCTTCATCCAAACTTTATCTTCTTCAGTAAACTGCTCCCTGAAAACGCAAACGCTGACGCCAATACTGAGGCTGCATAACTCCTTCAGCAGGCAAGTTGGGCCGTAACAAATATAAATAATTATATTAATTTTACAAGACATTTGTTCACTCTTGGTAGCGAGTCCAAAAGGAGAGTCTTTTCATCCAGGTTTATCTTTCGATCGTTGTCAATTATTTATTTGTTTATTTATTTACATTTATAAATTGTCAAAATAAAGATAATATATAAATAATTTTTATCTTTTTCTAGATTTATGTTGGTTGTGCTGCTGTCACCGCTGCTGTTTGAAAAAATCCGCTGTGGGCAGCAATTAGAGGCATCACTCGTATCATTTTTACAGAAGTCATAAGTGCTAGTTCACATCTTCACTGTCCGGTTGGCTTCATCCAAACTTTATCTTCTTCAGCAAGCTGTTCCCTGAAAACGCAAACGCTGACGCCAATACTGAGGCTGCATAACTCCTTCAGCAGGCAAGGTGGGCCGTAACAAATATAAATAATTATAATAATTTTACAAGACATTTGTTCACTCTTGGTAGCGAGTCCAAAAGGAGAGTCTTTTTCATCCAGGTTTATCTTTCGATCGTTGACAATTATTTATTTGTTTATTTATTTACGTTTATAAATTGTCAAAATAAAGACAAAATATAAATAATTTTTATCTTTTTAGAGACTTATGTTGGTTGTGCCGCTGTCACCGCTGCTGTTTGAAAAAATCGGGATGGCGCAGCAATTAGAGGCATCACTCGTATCATTTTAACAGAAGTCATAAGTGCTAGTTCACATCTTCACTGTCCGGTTGGCTTCATCCAAACTTTATCTTCTTCAGCAAGCTGCTCCCTGAAAACGCAAACGCTGACGCCAATACTGAGGCTGCATAACTCCTTCAGCAGGCAAGTTGGGCCGTAACAAATATAAATAATTATAATAATTTTACAAGACATTTGTTCACTCTTGGTAGCGAGTCCAAAAGGAGAGTCTTTTCATCCAGGTTTATCTTTCGATCGTTGACAATTATTTATTTGTTTATTTATTTACGTTTATAAATTGTCAAAATAAAGATAAAACATAAATAATTTTTATCTTTTTATAGATTTATGTTGGTTGTGCCGCTGTCACCGCTGCTGTTTGAAAAAAAGGCAGTGCGCAGCAATTAGAGGCATCACTCGTAGCATTTTTACACAAGTCATAAGTGTTAGTTCACATCTTCACTGTCCGGTTGGCTTCATCCAAACTTTATCTTCTTCAGCAAGCTGCTCCCTGAAAACGCAAACGCTGACGCCAATACTGAGGCTGCATAACTCCTTCAGCAGGCAAGGTGGGCCGTAACAAATATAAATAATTATAATAATTTTACAAGACATTTGTTGACTCTTGGTAGGGAGTCCAAAAGGGAGTCTTTTCATCCAGGTTTATCTTTCGATCGTTGACAATTATTTATTTGTTTATTTATTTACGTTTATAAATTGTCAAAATAAAGATAAAATATAAATAATTTTTATCTTTCTATGGATTTATGTTGGTTGTGCCGCTGTCACCGCTGCTGTTTGAAAAATATGTGGGCAGCAATTAGAGGCATCACTGTATCATTTTACAGAAGTCATAAGTGCTAGTTCACATCTTCACTGTCCGGTTGGCTTCATCCAAACTTTATCTTCTTCAGCAAGCTGCTCCCTGAAAACGCAAACGCTGACGCCAATACTGAGGCTGCATAACTCCTTCAGCAGGCAAGTTGGGCCGTAACAAATATAAATAATTATAATAATTTTACAAGACATTTGTTGACTCTTGGTAGCGAGTCCAAAAAGGAGAGTCTTTTCATCCAGGTTTATCTTTCGATCGTTGACAATTATTTATTTGTTTATTTATTTACATTTATAAATTGTCAAAATAAAGATAACATATAAATAATTTTTATCTTTTTAGAGACTTATGTTGGTTAAGCCGCTGTCACCGCTGCTGTTTGAAAAAAAAGAATTAGAACAGCATTTCCCAAGTCATTAGTGTTAGTTCACATCTTCACTGTCTGGTTGGCTTCATCCAAACTTTATCTTCTTCAGCAAGCTGCTCCCTGAAAACGCAAACGCTGACGCCAATACTGAGGCTGCATAACTCCTTCAGCAGGCAAGTTGGGCCGTAACAAATATAAATAATTATAATAATTTTACAAGACATTTGTTCACTCTTGGTAGCGAGTCCAAAAGGAGAGTCTTTTCATCCAGGTTTATCTTTCGATCGTTGACAATTATTTATTTGTTTATTTATTTACGTTTATAAATTGTCAAAATAAAGACAAAATATAAATAATTTTTATCTTTTTAGAGACTTATGTTGGTTGTGCTGCTGTCACCGCTGCTGTTTGAAAAAATCGGGATGGCGCAGCAATTAGAGGCATAATAAGTCATAAGTGTTAGTTCACATCTTCACTGTCTGGTTGGCTTCATCCAAACTTTATCTTCTTCAGTAAACTGCTCCCTGAAAACGCAAACGCTGACGCCAATACTGAGGCTGCATAACTCCTTCAGCAGGCAAGTTGGGCCGTAACAAATATAAATAATTATATTAATTTTACAAGACATTTATTCACTCTTGGTAGCGAGTCCAAAAGGAGAGTCTTTTCATCCAAGGTTTATCTTTCGATCGTTGACAATTATTTATTTGTTTATTTATTTACATTTATAAATTGTCAAAATAAAGACAAAATATAAATAATTTTTATCTTTTTATAGATTTATGTTGGTTGTGCCGCTGTCACCGCTGCTATTTGAAAAAAAAGAATTAGACGCATCCCAAGTCATAAGTGCTAGTTCACATCTTCACTGTCCGGTTGGCTTCATCCAAACTTTATCTTCTTCAGCAAGCTGTTCCCTGAAAACGCAAACGCTGACGCCAATACTGAGGCTGCATAACTCCTTCAGCAGGCAAGGTGGGCCGTAACAAATATAAATAATTATAATAATTTTACAAGACATTTGTTCACTCTTGGTAGCGAGTCCAAAAGGAGAGTCTTTTCATCAAGGTTTATCTTTCGATTTTTTTTTTTCGCTTATAAATTGTCAAAATAAAGACAACATATAAATAATTTTTATCTTTTTATAGATTTATGTTGGTTGTGCCGCTGTCACCGCTGCTGTTTGAAAAAATCGGGATGGCGCAGCAATTAGAGGCATCACTTACATTTTAACAGAAGTCATAAGTGCTAGTTCACATCTTCACTGTCCGGTTGGCTTCATCCAAACTTTATCTTCTCCAGCAAGCTGCTCCCTGAAAACGCAAACGCTGACGCCAATACTGAGGCTGCATAACTCCTTCAGCAGGCAAGTTGGGCCGTAACAAATATAAATAATTATAATAATTTTACAAGACATTTGTTGACTCTTGGTAGCGAGTCCAAAAGGAGAGTCTTTTCATCCAGGTTTATCTTTCGATCGTTGACAATTATTTATTTGTTTATTTATTTACGTTTATAAATTGTCAAAATAAAGATAAAATATAAATAATTTTTATCTTTTTTATAGATTTATGTTAGTTGTGCCGCTGTCACCGCTGCTGTTTGAAAAAAGGCAGTGCGCAGCAATTAGAGGCATCACTCGTAGCATTTTTACACAAGTCATAAGTGTTAGTTCACATCTTCACTGTCCGGTTGGCTTCATCCAAACTTTGTCTTCTTCAGCAAGCTGTTCCCTGAAAACGCAAAAGCTGACGCCAATACTGAGGCTGCATAACTCCTTGAGCAGGCAAGTTGGGCCGTAACAAATATAAATAATTATAATAATTTTACAAGACATTTGTTCACTCTTGGTAGCGAGTCCAAAAGGAGAGTCTTTTCATCCAGGTTTATCTTTCGATCGTTGACAATTATTTATTTGTTTATTTATTTACGTTTATAAATTGTCAAAATAAAGACAAAATATAAATAATTTTTATCTTTTTAGAGACTTATGTTGGTTGTGCTGCTGTCACCGCTGCTGTTTGAAAAATCGGGATGGCGCAGCAGCATTAGTAGCATTTTTACACAAGTCATAAGTGTTAGTTCACATCTTCACTGTCTGGTTGGCTTCATCCAAACTTTATCTTCTTCAGCAAGCTGCTCCCTGAAAACGCAAACGCTGACGCCAATACTGAGGCTGCATAACTCCTTCAGCAGGCAAGTTGGGCCGTAACAAATATAAATAATTATAATAATTTTACAAGACATTTGTTCACTCTTGGTAGCGAGTCCAAAAGGAGAGTCTTTTCATCCAGGTTTATCTTTCGATCGTTGACAATTATTTATTTGTTTACGTTTATAAATTGTCAAAATAAAGACAAAATATAAATAATTTTTATCTTTTTAGAGACTTATGTTGGTTAAGCCGCTGTCACCGCTGCTATTTGAAAAAAAATTAGACGCATCCCAAGTCATTAGTGTTAGTTCACATCTTCACTGTCTGGTTGGCTTCATCCAAACTTTATCTTCTTCAGCAAGCTGTTCCCTGAAAACGCAAATGCTGACGCCAATACTGAGGCTGCATAACTCCTTCAGCAGGCAAGGTGGGCCGTAACAAATATAAATAATTATAATAATTTTACAAGACATTTGTTCACTCTTGGCAGCGAGTCCAAAAGGAGAGTCTTTTCATCCAGGTTTATCTTTCGATCGTTGACAATTATTTATTTGTTTACGTTTATAAATTGTCAAAATAAAGACAAAATATAAATAATTTTTATCTTTTTAGAGACTTATGTTGGTTGTGCTGCTGTCACCGCTGCTGTTTGAAAAAATCGGGATGGCGCAGCAATTAGAGGCATAGTAAGTCATAAGTGTTAGTTCACATCTTCACTGTCTGGTTGGCTTCATCCAAACTTTATCTTCTTCAGCAAGCTGCTCCCTGAAAACGCAAACGCTGACGCCAATACTGAGGTTGCATAACTCCTTCAGCAGGCAAGTTGGGCCGTAACAAATATAAATAATTATATTAATTTTACAAGACATTTCTTCACTCTTGGTAGCGAGTCCAAAAGGAGAGTCTTTTCATCAAGGTTTATCTTTCGATCGTTGACAATTATTTATTTGTTTATTTATTTACATTTATAAATTGTCAAAATAAAGATAATACATAAATAATTTTTATCTTTTTATAGATTTCTGTTGGATGTGCTGCTGACACCGCTGCTGTTTGAAAAAATCGGGATGGCGCAGCAATTAGAGGCATCACTCGTATCATTTTAACAGAACTCATAAGTGCTAGTTCACATCTTCACTGTCCGGTTGGCTTCATCCAAACTTTATCTTCTTCAGCAAGCTGCTCCCTGAAAACGCAAACGCTGACGCCAATACTGAGGCTGCATAACTCCTTCAGCAGGCAAGTTGGGCCGTAACAAATATAAATAATTATAATAATTTTACAAGACATTTGTTGACTCTTGGTAGCGAGTCCAAAAGGAGAGTCTTTTCATCCAGGTTTATCTTTCGATCGTTGACAATTATTTATTTGTTTATTTATTTACGTTTATAAATTGTCAAAATACAGATAATACATAAATAATTTTTATCTTTCTATAGACTTATGTTGGTTGTGCCGCTGTCACCGCTGCTGTTTGAAAAAACCGGGAGTGGCGCAGCAATTAGAGGCATCACTCGTAGCATTTTACACAAGTCATAAGTGCTAGTTCACATCTTCACTGTCCGGTTGGCTTCATTCAAACTTTATCTTCTTCAGCAAGCTGTTCCCTGAAAACGCAAACGCTGACGCCAATACTGAGGCTGCATAACTCCTTCAGCAGGCAAGTTGGGTCGTAACAAATATAAATAATTATAATAATTTTACAAGACATTTGTTGACTCTTGGTAGCGAGTCCAAAAGGAGAGTCTTTTCATCCAGGTTTATCTTTCGATCGTTGACAATTATTTATTTGTTTATTTATTTACGTTTATAAATTGTCAAAATAAAGATAAAATATAAATAATATTTGTCTTTTTTTAGATTCATGTTAGTTGTGCCGCTGTCACCGCTGCTGTTTGAAAAAAAGGCAGTGCGCAGCAATTAGAGGCATCACTCGTAGCATTTTTACACAAGTCATAAGTGTTAGTTCACATCTTCACTGTCCAGTTGGCTGCATCCAAACTTTGTCTTCTTCAGCAAGCTGCTCCCTGAAAACGCAAACGCTGACGCCAATACTGAGGCTGCATAACTCCTTGAGCAGGCAAGTTGGGCCGTAACAAATATAAATAATTATAATAATTTTACAAGACATTTGTTGACTCTTGGTAGCGAGTCCAAAAGGAGAGTCTTTTCATTCAGGTTTATCTTTCGATCGTTGACAATTATTTATTTGTTTATTTATTTACGTTTATACATTGTCAAAATACAGATAATATATAAATAATTTTTATCTTTCTATGGACTTATGTTGGTTGTGCCACTGTCACCGCTGCTATTTGAAAAAAAATTAGACGCAGCCCAAGTCATTAGTGTTAGTTCACATCTTCACTGTCTGGTTGGCTTCATCCAAACTTTATCTTCTTCAGCAAGCTGCTCCCTGAAAACGCAAACGCTGACGCCAATACTGAGGCTGCATAACTCCTTCAGCAGGCAAGTTTAGCCGTAACAAATATAAATATTTATAATAATTTTACAAGACATTTGTTGACTCTTGGTAGCGAGTCCAAAAGGAGAGTCTTTTCATCAAGGTTTATCTTTCGATCGTTGACAATTATTTATTTGTTTATTTATTTACATTTATAAATTGTCAAAATAAAGATAACATATAAATAATTTTTATCTTTTTAGAGACTTATGTTGGTTAAGCCGCTCTCACCGCTGCTATTTGAAAAAAATTAGACGCATCCCAAGTCATTAGTGTTAGTTCACATCTTCACTGTCTGGTTGGCTTCATCCAAACTTTATCTTCTTCAGCAAGCTGCTCCCTGAAAACGCAAACGCTGACGCCAATACTGAGGCTGCATAACTCCTTCAGCAGGCAAGGTGGGCCGTAACAAATATAAATAATTATAATAATTTTACAAGACATTTGTTCACTCTTGGTAGCGAGTCCAAAAGGAGAGTCTTTTCATCCAGGTTTATCTTTCGATCGTTGACAATTATTTATTTGTTTATTTATTTACGTTTATAAATTGTCAAAATAAAGACAAAATATAAATAATTTTTATCTTTTTAGAGACTTATGTTGGTTGTGCTGCTGTCACCGCTGCTGTTTGAAAAAATCGGGATGGCGCAGCAATTATAGGCATAATAAGTCATAAGTGTTAGATCGCATCTTCACTGTCTGGTTGGTTTCATCCAAACTTTATCTTCTTCACTAAACTGCTCCCTGAAAACGCAAACGCTGACGCCAATACTGAGGCTGCATAACTCCTTCAGCAGGCAAGTTGGGCCGTAACAAATATAAATAATTATATTAATTTTACAAGACATTTATTCACTCTTGGTAGCGAGTCCAAAAGGAGAGTCTTTTCATCAAGGTTTATCTTTCGATCGTTGTCAATTATTTATTTGTTTATTTATTTACATTTATAAATTGTCAAAATAAAGATAATACGTAAATAATTTTTATCTTTTTATAGATTTATGTTGGTTGTGCCGCAGTCACCGCTGCTGTTTGAAAAAAAGGCAGTGCGCAGCAATTAGAGGCATCACTCGTAGCATTTTTACACAAGTCATAAGAGCTAGTTCACATCTTCACTGTCCGGTTGGCTTCATCCAAACTTTATCTTCTTCAGCAAGCTGTTCCCTGAAAACGCAAAAGCTGACGCCAATACTGAGGCTGCATAACTCCTTCAGCAGGCAAGTTGGGCCGTAACAAATATAAATAATTATAATAATTTTACAAGACATTTGTTCACTCTTGGTAGCGAGTCCAAAAAGACAGTCTTTTTATCAAGGTTTATATTTCGATCGCTGACAATTATTTATTTGTTTATTTATTTACGTTTATAAATTGTCAAATTAAAGACAAAATATAAATAATTTTTATCTTTTTAGAGACTTATGTTGGTTGTGCTGCTGTCACCGCTGCTGTTTGAAAAAATCGGGATGGCGCAGCAATTAGAGGCATCACTCGTATCATTTTAACAGAACTCATAAGTGCTAGTTCACATCTTCACTGTCCGGTTGGCTTCATCCAAACTTTATCTTCTTCAGCAAGCTGTTCCCTGAAAACGCAAACGCTGACGCCAATACTGAGGCTGCATAACTCCTTCAGCAGGCAAGTTGGGTCGTAACAAATATAAATAATTATAATAATTTTACAAGACATTTGTTGACTCTTGGTAGCGAGTCCAAAAGGAGAGTCTTTTCATCCAGGTTTATCTTTCGATCGTTGACAATTATTTATTTGTTTATTTATTTACATTTATAAATTGTCAAAATAAAGATAAAATATAAATAATATTTGTCTTTTTTTAGATTCATGTTAGTTGTGCCGCTGTCACCGCTGCTGTTTGAAAAAAAGGCAGTGCGCAGCAATTAGAGGCATCACTCGTAGCATTTTTACACAAGTCATAAGTGTTAGTTCACATCTTCACTGTCCGGTTGGCTTCATCCAAACTTTGTCTTCTTCAGCAAGCTGTTCCCTGAAAACGCAAACGCTGACGCCAATACTGAGGCTGCATAACTCCTTGAGCAGGCAAGTTGGGCCGTAACAAATATAAATAATTATAATAATTTTACAAGACATTTGTTGACTCTTGGTAGGGATTCCAAAAGGAGAGTCTTTTCATCCAGGTTTATCTTTCGATCGTTGACAATTATTTATTTGTTTATTTATTTACATTTATAAATTGTCAAAATAAAGATAATACATAAATAATTTTTATCTTTTTATAGATTTCTGTTGGATGTGCTGCTGACACCGCTGCTGTTTGAAAAAATCGGGATGGCGCAGCAATTAGAGGCATCACTCGTAGCATTTTTACACAAGTCATAAGTGCTAGTTCACATCTTCACTGTCCGGTTGGCTTCATCCAAACTTTATCTTCTTCAGCAAGCTGCTCCCTGAAAACGCAAACGCTGACGCCAATACTGAGGCTGCATAACTCCTTCAGCAGGCAAGTTGGGCCGTAACAAATATAAATAATTATAATAATTTTACAAGACATTTGTTGACTCTTGGTAGCGAGTCCAAAAGGAGAGTCTTTTCATCCAGGTTTATCTTTCGATCGTTGACAATTATTTATTTGTTTATTTATTTACGTTTATAAATTGTCAAAATAAAGATAAAATATAAATAATATTTGTCTTTTTTTAGATTCATGTTAGTTGTGCCGCTGTCACCGCTGCTGTTTGAAAAAAAGGCAGTGCGCAGCAATTAGAGGCATCACTCGTAGCATTTTTACACAAGTCATAAGTGTTAGTTCACATCTTCACTGTCCGGTTGGCTTCATCCAAACTTTGTCTTCTTCAGCAAGCTGCTCCCTGAAAACGCAAACGCTGACGCCAATACTGAGGCTGCATAACTCCTTCAGCAGGCAAGTTGGGCCGTAACAAATATAAATAATTATAATAATTTTACAAGACATTTGTTGACTCTTGGTAGGGAGTCCAAAAGGAGAGTCTTTTCATCCAGGTTTATCTTTCGATCGTTGACAATTATTTATTTGTTTATTTATTTACGTTTATAAATTGTCAAAATAAAGATAAAATATAAATAATATTTGTCTTTTTTTAGATTTATGTTAGTTGTGCCGCTGTCACCGCTGCTGTTTGAAAAAAAGGCAGTGCGCAGCAATTAGAGGCATCACTCGTAGCATTTTTACACAAGTCATAAGAGCTAGTTCACATCTTCACTGTCCGGTTGGCTTCATCCAAACTTTATCTTCTTCAGCAAGCTGTTCCCTGAAAACGCAAAAGCTGACGCCAATACTGAGGCTGCATAACTCCTTCAGCAGGCAAGTTGGGCCGTAACAAATATAAATAATTATAATAATTTTACAAGACATTTGTTCACTCTTGGTAGCGAGTCCAAAAAGAGAGTCTTTTTATCCAGGTTTATCTTTCGATCGTTGACAATTATTTATTTGTTTATTTATTTACATTTATAAATTGTCAAAATAAAGACAAAATATAAATAATTTTTATCTTTTTAGAGACTTATGTTGGTTAAGCCGCTGTCACCGCTGCTATTTGAAAAAAAATTAGACGCATCCCAAGTCATTAGTGTTAGTTCACATCTTCACTGTCTGGTTGGCTTCATCCAAACTTTATCTTCTTCAGCAAGCTGCTCCCTGAAAACGCAAACGCTGACGCCAATACTGAGGCTGCATAACTCCTTCAGCAGGCAAGGTGGGCCGTAACAAATATAAATAATTATAATAATTTTACAAGACATTTGTTCACTCTTGGTAGCGAGTCCAAAAGGAGAGTCTTTTCATCCAGGTTTATCTTTCGATCGTTGACAATTATTTATTTGTTTATTTATTTACATTTATAAATTGTCAAAATAAAGATAATATATAAATAATTTTTATCTTTTTATAGATTTATGTTGGTTGTGCTGCTGTCACCGCTGCTATTTGAAAAAAATTAGACGCATCCCAAGTCATTAGTATTAGTTCACATCTTCACTGTCTGGTTGGCTTCATCCAAACTTTATCTTCTTCAGTAAACTGCTCCCTGAAAACGCAAACGCTGACGCCAATACTGAGGCTGCATAACTCCTTCAGCAGGCAAGGTGGGCCGTAACAAATATAAATAATTATAATAATTTTACAAGACATTTGTTCACTCTTGGTAGCGAGTCCAAAAGGAGAGTCGTTTCATCCAGGTTTATCTTTCGATCGTTGACAATTATTTATTTGTTTATTTATTTACATTTATAAATTGTCAAGATACAGATAATATATAAATAATATTTATCTTTTTCTAGATTTATGTTGGTTGTGCTGCTGTCACCGCTGCTGTTTGAAATAATCCGCTGTGGGCAGCAATTGGAGGCATCACTCGTATCATTTTAACAGAAGTCATGAGTGCTAGTTCACATCTTCACTGTCTGGTTGGCTTCATCCAAACTTTCTCTTGTTCAGCAAGCTGCTCCCTGAAAACGCAAACGCTGACGCCAATACTGAGGCTGCATAACTCCTTCAGCAGGCAAGGTGGGCCATAACAAATATAAATAATTATAATAATTTTACAAGACATTTGTTGACTCTTGGTAGGGAGTCCAAAAGGAGAGTCGTTTCATCCAGGTTTATCTTTCGATCGTTGACAATTATTTATTTGTTTATTTATTTACATTTATAAATTGTCAAAATAAAGATAAAATATAAATAATATTTATATTTTTATAGATTTATGTTGGTTGTGCTGCTGTCACCGCTGCTGTTTGAAATAATCCGCTGTGGGCAGCAATTAGAGGCATCACTCGTATCATTTTAACAGAAGTCATGAGTGCTAGTTCACATCTTCACTGTCCGGTTGGCTTCATCCAAACTTTATCTTCTTCAGCAAGCTGCTCCCTGAAAACGCAAACGCTGACGCCAATACTGAGGCTGCATAACTCCTTCAGCAGGCAAGTTGGGCCGTAACAAATATAAATAATTATATTAGTTTTACAAGACATTTGTTCACTCTTGGTAGCGAGTCCAAAAGGAGAGTCTTTTCATCCAGGTTTATCTTTCGATCGTTGACAATTATTTATTTGTTTATTTATTTACATTTATAAATTGTCAAGATACAGATAATATATAAATAATATTTAAATTTTTCTAGATTTATGTTGGATGTGCTGCTGTCACCGCTGCTGTTTGAAAAAATCCGCTGTGGGCAGCAATTAGAGGCATCACTCGTAGCATTTTTACACAAGTCATTAGTGTTAGTTCACATCTTCACTGTCCGGTTGGCTTCATCCAAACTTTATCTTCTTCAGCAAGCTGCTCCCTGAAAACGCAAACGCTGACGCCAATACTGAGGCTGCATAACTCCTTCAGCAGGCAAGTTGGGCCGTAACAAATATAAATAATTATATTAATTTTACAAGACATTTGTTCACTCTTGGTAGCGAGTCCAAAAGGAGAGTCTTTTCATCCAGGTTTATCTTTCGATCGTTGACAATTATTTATTTGTTTATTAATTTACATTTATAAATTGTTAAAATAAAGATAATACATAAATAATTTTTATCTTTTTATAGATTTATGTTGGTTGTGCCGCTGTCACCGCTGCTGTTTGAAAAAAAGGCAGTGCGCAGCAATTAAAGGCATCACTCGTAGCATTTTTACACAAGTCATAAGTGCTAGTTCACATCTTCACTGTCCGGTTGGCTTCATCCAAACTTTATCTTCTTCAGCAAGCTGCTCCCTGAAAACGCAAACACTGACGCCAATACTGAGGCTGCATAACTCCTTCAGCAGGCAAGGTGGGCCGCAACAAATATAAATAATTATAATAATTTTATCTTGGTAGCGAGTCCCAAAGGAGAGTCTTTTCATCCAGGTTTATCTTTCGATCGTTG
The DNA here is from genome assembly GCA_018150835.1 of Drosophila repletoides. NCBI lineage: Eukaryota > Metazoa > Arthropoda > Insecta > Diptera > Drosophilidae > Drosophila > Drosophila repletoides. The sequence goes on from JAECWQ010000237.1 coordinate 31,416, forward strand.
ACAATTATTTATTTGTTTATTAATTTACATTTATAAATTGTCAAAATAAAGATAATACATAAATAATTTTTATTTTTTTATAGATTTATGTTGGTTGTGCCGCTGTCACCGCTGCTGTTTGAAAAAAGGCAGTGCGCAGCAATTAGAGGCATCACTCGTAGCATTTTTACACAAGTCATTAGTGTTAGTTCACATCTTCACTGTCCGGTTGGCTTCATCCAAACTTTATCTTCTTCAGCAAGCTGCTCCCTGAAAACGCAAACGCTGACGCCAATACTGAGGCTGCATAACTCCTTCAGCAGGCAAGTTGGGCCGTAACAAATATAAATAATTATATTAATTTTACAAGACATTTGTTCACTCTTGGTAGCGAGTCCAAAAGGAGAGTCTTTTCATCCAGGTTTATCTTTCGATCGTTGACAATTATTTATTTGTTTATTTATTTACATTTATAAATTGTCAAGATACAGATAATATATAAATAATATTTAAATTTTTCTAGATTTATGTCGGATGTGCTGCTGCCACCGCTGCTGTTTGAAAAAATCCGCTGTGGGCAGCAATTAAAGGCATCACTCGTATCATTTTTACAGAAGTCATAAGTGCTAGTTCACATCTTCACTGTCCGGTTGGCTTCATTCAAACTTTATCTTCTTCAGCAAGCTGCTCCCTGAAAACGCAAACGCTGACGCCAATACTGAGGCTGCATAACTCCTTCAGCAGGCAAGGTGGGCCGCAACAAATATAAATAATTATAATAATTTTACTTGGTAGCGAGTCCCAAAGGAGAGTCTTTTCATCCAGGTTTATCTTTCGATCGTTGACAATTATTTATTTGTTTATTAATTTACATTTATAAATTGTCAAAATAAAGATAATACATAAATAATTTTATTTTTTTATAGATTTATGTTGGTTGTGCCGCTGTCACCGCTGCTGTTTGAAAAAAGGCAGTGCGCAGCAATTAGAGGCATCACTCGTAGCATTTTTACACAAGTCATAAGTGCTAGTTCACATCTTCACTGTCCGGTTGGCTTCATCCAAACTTTATCTTCTTCAGCAAGCTGCTCCCTGAAAACGCAAACACTGACGCCAATACTGAGGCTGCATAACTCCTTCAGCAGGCAAGTTGGGCCGTAACAAATATAAATAATTATATTAATTTTACAAGACATTTGTTCACTCTTGGTAGCGAGTCCAAAAGGAGAGTCTTTTCATCCAGGTTTATCTTTCGATCGTTGACAATTATTTATTTGTTTATTAATTTACATTTATAAATTGTTAAAATAAAGATAATACATAAATAATTTTTATCTTTTTATAGATTTATGTTGGTTGTGCCGCTGTCACCGCTGCTGTTTGAAAAAAAGGCAGTGCGCAGCAATTAAAGGCATCACTCGTAGCATTTTTACACAAGTCATAAGTGCTAGTTCACATCTTCACTGTCCGGTTGGCTTCATCCACACTTTATCTTCTTCAGCAAGCTGCTCCCTGAAAGCGCAAACACTGACGCCAATACTGAGGCTGCATAACTCCTTCAGCAGGCAAGGTGGGCCGCAACAAATATAAATAATTATAATAATTTTACAAGACATTTGTTCACTCTTGGTAGCGAGTCCCAAAGGAGAGTCTTTTCATCCAGGTTTATCTTTCGATCGTTGACAATTATTTATTTGTTTATTAATTTACATTTATAAATTGTCAAAATAAAGATAATACATAAATAATTTTTATCTTTTATAGATTTATGTTGGTTGTGCCGCTGTCACCGCTGCTGTTTGAAAAAAGGCAGTGCGCAGCAATTAGAGGCATCACTCGTAGCATTTTTACACAAGTCATAAGTGCTAGTTCACATCTTCACTGTCCGGTTGGCTTCATCCAAACTTTATCTTCTTCAGCAAGCTGCTCCCTGAAAACGCAAACGCTGACGCCAATACTGAGGCTGCATAACTCCTTCAGCAGGCAAGGTGGGCCGTAACAAATATAAATAATTATAATAATTTTACAAGACATTTGTTGACTCTTGGTAGGGAGTCCAAAAGGGGAGTCTTTTCATCCAGTTTTATCTTTCGATCGTTGACAATTATTTATTTGTTTATTTATTTACATTTATAAATTGTCAAAATAAAGATAAAATATAAATAATATTTATCTATTTCTAGATTTATGTCGGATGTGCTGCTGCCACCGCTGCTGTTTGAAAAAATCCGCTGTGGGCAGCAATTAAAGGCATCACTCGTATCATTTTTACAGAAGTCATAAGTGCTAGTTCACATCTTCACTGTCCGGTTGGCTTCATTCAAACTTTATCTTCTTCAGCAAGCTGCTCCCTGAAAACGCAAACGCTGACGCCAATACTGAGGCTGCATAACTCCTTCAGCAGGCAAGGTGGGCCGCAACAAATATAAATAATTATAATAATTTTACTTGGTAGCGAGTCCCAAAGGAGAGTCTTTTCATCCAGGTTTATCTTTCGATCGTTGACAATTATTTATTTGTTTATTAATTTACATTTATAAATTGTCAAAATAAAGATAATACATAAATAATTTTTATTTTTTTATAGATTTATGTTGGTTGTGCCGCTGTCACCGCTGCTGTTTGAAAAAAAGGCAGTGCGCAGCAATTAGAGGCATCACTCGTAGCATTTTTACACAAGTCATAAGTGCTAGTTCACATCTTCACTGTCCGGTTGGCTTCATCCAAACTTTATCTTCTTCAGCAAGCTGCTCCCTGAAAACGCAAACACTGACGCCAATACTGAGGCTGCATAACTCCTTCAGCAGGCAAGGTGGGCCGCAACAAATATAAATAATTATAATAATTTTACAAGACATTTGTTCACTCTTGGTAGGGAGTCCAAAAGGAGAGTCTTTTCATCCAGGTTTATCTTTCGATCGTTGGCAATTATTTATTTGTTTATTAATTTACATTTATAAATTGTCAAAATACAGATAATACATAAATAATTTTTATCTTTTTATAGATTTATGTTGGTTGTGCCGCTGTCACCGCTGCTGTTTGAAAAAAGGCAGTGCGCAGCAATTAGAGGCATCACTCGTAGCATTTTTACACAAGTCATAAGTGCTAGTTCACATCTTCACTGTCCGGTTGGCTTCATCCAAACTTTATCTTCTTCAGCAAGCTGCTCCCTGAAAACGCAAACACTGACGCCAATACTGAGGCTGCATAACTCCTTCAGCAGGCAAGGTGGGCCGCAACAAATATAAATAATTATAATAATTTTACTTGGCAGCGAGTCCCAAAGGAGAGTCTTTTCATCCAGGTTTATCTTTCGATCGTTGACAATTATTTATTTGTTTATTTATTTACATTTATAAATTGTCAAAATAAAGATAATACATAAATAATATTTATCTATTTCTAGATTTATGTCGGATGTGCTGCTGCCACCGCTGCTGTTTGAAAAAATCCGCTGTGGGCAGCAATTAAAGGCATCACTCGTATCATTTTTACAGAAGTCATAAGTGCTAGTTCACATCTTCACTGTCCGGTTGGCTTCATTCAAACTTTATCTTCTTCAGCAAGCTGCTCCCTGAAAACGCAAACGCTGACGCCAATACTGAGGCTGCATAACTCCTTCAGCAGGCAAGGTGGGCCGCAACAAATATAAATAATTATAATAATTTTACTTGGTAGCGAGTCCCAAAGGAGAGTCTTTTCATCCAGGTTTATCTTTCGATCGTTGACAATTATTTATTTGTTTATTAATTTACATTTATAAATTGTCAAAATAAAGATAATACATAAATAATTTTTATTTTTTTATAGATTTATGTTGGTTGTGCCGCTGTCACCGCTGCTGTTTGAAAAAAAGGCAGTGCGCAGCAATTAGAGGCATCACTCGTAGCATTTTTAAACAAGTCATAAGTGCTAGTTCACATCTTCACTGTCCGGTTGGCTTCATCCAAACTTTATCTTCTTCAGCAAGCTGCTCCCTGAAAACGCAAACACTGACGCCAATACTGAGGCTGCATAACTCCTTCAGCAGGCAAGGTGGGCCGCAACAAATATAAATAATTATAATAATTTTACAAGACATTTGTTCACTCTTGGTAGCGAGTCCCAAAGGAGAGTCTTTTCATCCAGGTTTATCTTTCGATCGTTGACAATTATTTATTTGTTTATTAATTTACATTTATAAATTGTCAAAATACAGATAATACATAAATAATTTTTATCTTTTTATAGATTTATGTTGGTTGTGCCGCTGTCACCGCTGCTGTTTGAAAAAAAGGCAGTGCGCAGCAATTAGAGGCATCACTCGTAGCATTTTTACACAAGTCATAAGTGCTAGTTCACATCTTCACTGTCCGGTTGGCTTCATCCAAACTTTATCTTCTTCAGCAAGCTGCTCCCTGAAAACGCAAACGCTGACGCCAATACTGAGGCTGCATAACTCCTTCAGCAGGCAAGGTGGGCCGTAACAAATATAAATAATTATAATAATTTTACAAGACATTTGTTGACTCTTGGTAGGGAGTCCAAAAGGGGAGTCTTTTCATCCAGGTTTATCTTTCGATCGTTGACAATTATTTATTTGTTTATTTATTTACATTTATAAATTGTCAAAATAAAGATAAAATATAAATAATATTTATCTATTTCTAGATTTATGTCGGATGTGCTGCTGCCACCGCTGCTGTTTGAAAAAATCCGCTGTGGGCAGCAATTAAAGGCATCACTCGTATCATTTTTACAGAAGTCATAAGTGCTAGTTCACATCTTCACTGTCCGGTTGGCTTCATTCAAACTTTATCTTCTTCAGCAAGCTGCTCCCTGAAAACGCAAACGCTGACGCCAATACTGAGGCTGCATAACTCCTTCAGCAGGCAAGGTGGGCCGCAACAAATATAAATAATTATAATAATTTTACTTGGTAGCGAGTCCCAAAGGAGAGTCTTTTCATCCAGGTTTATCTTTCGATCGTTGACAATTATTTATTTGTTTATTAATTTACATTTATAAATTGTCAAAATAAAGATAATACATAAATAATTTTTATTTTTTTATAGATTTATGTTGGTTGTGCCGCTGTCACCGCTGCTGTTTGAAAAAAGGCAGTGCGCAGCAATTAGAGGCATCACTCGTAGCATTTTACACAAGTCATAAGTGCTAGTTCACATCTTCACTGTCCGGTTGGCTTCATCCAAACTTTATCTTCTTCAGCAAGCTGCTCTCTGAAAACGCAAACACTGACGCCAATACTGAGGCTGCATAACTCCTTCAGCAGGCAAGGTGGGCCGCAACAAATATAAATAATTATAATAATTTTACAAGACATTTGTTCACTCTTGGTAGGGAGTCCAAAAGGAGAGTCTTTTCATCCAGGTTTATCTTTCGATCGTTGGCAATTATTTATTTGTTTATTAATTTACATTTATAAATTGTCAAAATACAGATAATACATAAATAATTTTTATCTTTTTATAGATTTATGTTGGTTGTGCCGCTGTCACCGCTGCTGTTTGAAAAAAGGCAGTGCGCAGCAATTAGAGGCATCACTCGTAGCATTTTTACACAAGTCATAAGTGCTAGTTCACATCTTCACTGTCCGGTTGGCTTCATCCAAACTTTATCTTCTTCAGCAAGCTGCTCCCTGAAAACGCAAACACTGACGCCAATACTGAGGCTGCATAACTCCTTCAGCAGGCAAGGTGGGCCGCAACAAATATAAATAATTATAATAATTTTACTTGGCAGCGAGTCCCAAAGGAGAGTCTTTTCATCCAGGTTTATCTTTCGATCGTTGACAATTATTTATTTGTTTATTTATTTACATTTATAAATTGTCAAAATAAAGATAATACATAAATAATATTTATCTATTTCTAGATTTATGTCGGATGTGCTGCTGCCACCGCTGCTGTTTGAAAAAATCCGCTGTGGGCAGCAATTAAAGGCATCACTCGTATCATTTTTACAGAAGTCATAAGTGCTAGTTCACATCTTCACTGTCCGGTTGGCTTCATTCAAACTTTATCTTCTTCAGCAAGCTGCTCCCTGAAAACGCAAACGCTGACGCCAATACTGAGGCTGCATAACTCCTTCAGCAGGCAAGGTCGGCCGCAACAAATATAAATAATTATAATAATTTTACTTGGTAGCGAGTCCCAAAGGAGAGTCTTTTCATCCAGGTTTATCTTTCGATCGTTGACAATTATTTATTTGTTTATTAATTTACATTTATAAATTGTCAAAATAAAGATAATACATAAATAATTTTTATCTTTTTATAGATTTATGTTGGTTGTGCCGCTGTCACCGCTGCTGTTTGAAAAAAGGCAGTGCGCAGCAATTAGAGGCATCACTCGTAGCATTTTTAAACAAGTCATAAGTGCTAGTTCACATCTTCACTGTCCGGTTGGCTTCATCCAAACTTTATCTTCTTCAGCAAGCTGCTCCCTGAAAACGCAAACACTGACGCCAATACTGAGGCTGCATAACTCCTTCAGCAGGCAAGGTGGGCCGCAACAAATATAAATAATTATAATAATTTTACAAGACATTTGTTCACTCTTGGTAGCGAGTCCCAAAGGAGAGTCTTTTCATCCAGGTTTATCTTTCGATCGTTGACAATTATTTATTTGTTTATTAATTTACATTTATAAATTGTCAAAATACAGATAATACATAAATAATTTTTATCTTTTTATAGATTTATGTTGGTTGTGCTGCTGTCACCGCTGCTGTTTGAAAAAAGGCAGTGCGCAGCAATTAGAGGCATCACTCGTAGCATTTTTACACAAGTCATAAGTGCTAGTTCACATCTTCACTGTCCGGTTGGCTTCATCCAAACTTTATCTTCTTCAGCAAGCTGCTCCCTGAAAACGCAAACGCTGACGCCAATACTGAGGCTGCATAACTCCTTCAGCAGGCAAGGTGGGCCGTAACAAATATAAATAATTATAATAATTTTACAAGACATTTGTTGACTCTTGGTAGGGAGTCCAAAAGGGGAGTCTTTTCATCCAGTTTTATCTTTCGATCGTTGACAATTATTTATTTGTTTATTTATTTACATTTATAAATTGTCAAAATAAAGATAAAATATAAATAATATTTATCTATTTCTAGATTTATGTCGGATGTGCTGCTGCCACCGCTGCTGTTTGAAAAAATCCGCTGTGGGCAGCAATTAAAGGCATCACTCGTATCATTTTTACAGAAGTCATAAGTGCTAGTTCACATCTTCACTGTCCGGTTGGCTTCATTCAAACTTTATCTTCTTCAGCAAGCTGCTCCCTGAAAACGCAAACGCTGACGCCAATACTGAGGCTGCATAACTCCTTCAGCAGGCAAGGTGGGCCGCAACAAATATAAATAATTATAATAATTTTACTTGGTAGCGAGTCCCAAAGGAGAGTCTTTTCATCCAGGTTTATCTTTCGATCGTTGACAATTATTTATTTGTTTATTAATTTACATTTATAAATTGTCAAAATAAAGATAATACATAAATAATTTTTATCTTTTTATAGATTTATGTTGGTTGTGCCGCTGTCACCGCTGCTGTTTGAAAAAAAGGCAGTGCGCAGCAATTAGAGGCATCACTCGTAGCATTTTTAAACAAGTCATAAGTGCTAGTTCACATCTTCACTGTCCGGTTGGCTTCATCCAAACTTTATCTTCTTCAGCAAGCTGCTCCCTGAAAACGCAAACACTGACGCCAATACTGAGGCTGCATAACTCCTTCAGCAGGCAAGGTGGGCCGCAACAAATATAAATAATTATAATAATTTTACAAGACATTTGTTCACTCTTGGTAGCGAGTCCCAAAGGAGAGTCTTTTCATCCAGGTTTATCTTTCGATCGTTGACAATTATTTATTTGTTTATTAATTTACATTTATAAATTGTCAAAATACAGATAATACATAAATAATTTTTATCTTTTTATAGATTTATGTTGGTTGTGCCGCTGTCACCGCTGCTGTTTGAAAAAAGGCAGTGCGCAGCAATTAGAGGCATCACTCGTAGCATTTTACACAAGTCATAAGTGCTAGTTCACATCTTCACTGTCCGGTTGGCTTCATCCAAACTTTATCTTCTTCAGCAAGCTGCTCCCTGAAAACGCAAACACTGACGCCAATACTGAGGCTGCATAACTCCTTCAGCAGGCAAGGTGGGCCGCAACAAATATAAATAATTATAATAATTTTATTCTTGGTAGCGAGTCCCAAAGGAGAGTCTTTTCATCCAGGTTTATCTTTCGATCGTTGACAATTATTTATTTGTTTATTTATTTACGTTTATAAATTGTCAAAATAAAGATAATACATAAATAATTTTTATCTTTTTATAGATTTATGTTGGTTGTGCCGCTGTCACCGCTGCTGTTTGAAAAAATCCACTGTGCGCAGCAATTAGAGGCATCACTCGTAGCATTTTTACATAAGTCATAAGTGCTAGTTCACATCTTCACTGTCCGGTTGGCTTCATCCAAACTTTATCTTCTTCAGCAAGCTGCTCCCTGAAAACGCAAACGCTGACGCCAATACTGAGGCTGCATAACTCCTTCAGCAGGCAAGGTGGGCCGTAACAAATATAAATAATTATAATAATTTTACAAGACATTTGTTGACTCTTGGTAGGGAGTCCAAAAGGGGAGTCTTTTCATCCAGGTTTATCTTTCGATCGTTGACAATTATTTATTTGTTTATTTATTTACGTTTATAAATTGTCAAAATAAAGATAAAATATAAATAATATTTATCTTTTTATAGATTTATGTTGGTTGTGCTGCTTTCACCGCTGCTGTTTGAAATAATCCGCTGTGGGCAGCAATTAGAGGCATCACTCGTAGCATTTTAACACAAGTCATAAGTGCTAGTTCACATCTTCACTGTCCGGTTGGCTTCATCCAAACTTTATCTTCTTCAGCAAGCTGCTCCCTGAAAACGCAAACGCTGACGCCAATACTGAGGCTGCATAACTCCTTCAGCAGGCAAGTTGGGCCGTAACAAATATAAATAATTATAATAATTTTACAAGACATTTGTTGACTCTTGGTAGCGAGTCCAAAAGGAGAGTCTTTTCATCCAGGTTTATCTTTCGATCGTTGACAATTATTTATTTGTTTATTTATTTACGTTTATAAATTGTCAAAATAAAGACAAAATATAAATAATTTTTATCTTTTTAGAGACTTATGTTGGTTGTGCCGCTGTCACCGCTGCTGTTTGAAAAAATCGGAATGGCGCAGCAATTAGAGGCATCACAAGTCATTAGTGTTAGTTCACATCTTCACTGTCTGGTTGGCTTCATCCAAACTTTATCTTCTTCAGCAAGCTGCTCCCTGAAAACGCAAACGCTGACGCCAATACTGAGGCTGCATAACTCCTTCAGCAGGCAAGGTGGGCCGCAACAAATATAAATAATTATAATAATTTTACAAGACATTTGTTCACTCTTGGTAGCGAGTCCCAAAGGAGAGTCTTTTCATCCAGGTTTATCTTTCGATCGTTGACAATTATTTATTTGTTTATTTATTTACGTTTATAAATTGTCAAAATAAAGATAATATATAAATAATTTTTATCTTTCTATAGGCTTATGTTGGTTGTGCCGCTGTCACCGCTGCTGTTTGAAAAAAAGGCAGTGCGCAGCAATTAGAGGCATCACTCGTAGCATTTTTACACAAGTCATAAGTGCTAGTTCACATCTTCACTGTCCGGTTGGCTTCATTCAAACTTTATCTTCTTCAGCAAGTTGCTCCCTGAAAACGCAAACGCTGACGCCAATACTGAGGCTGCATAACTCCTTCAGCAGGCAAGTTGGGCCGTAACAAATATAAATAATTATAATAATTTTACAAGACATTTGTTGACTCTTGGTAGCGAGTCCAAAAGGAGAGTCTTTTCATCCAGGTTTATCTTTCGATCGTTGACAATTATTTATTTGTTTATTTATTTACGTTTATAAATTGTCAAAATAAAGACAAAATATAAATAATTTTTATCTTTTAGAGACTTATGTTGGTTGTGCCGCTGTCACCGCTGCTGTTTGAAAAAATCCGGATGGCGCAGCAATTAGAGGCATCACAAGTCATTTAGTGTTAGTTCACATCTTCACTGTCTGGTTGGCTTCATCCAAACTTTATCTTCTTCAGCAAGCTGCTCCCTGAAAACGCAAACGCTGACGCCAATACTGAGGCTGCATAACTCCTTCAGCAGGCAAGTTGGGCCGCAACAAATATAAATAATTATAATAATTTTACAAGACATTTGTTCACTCTTGGTAGCGAGTCCCAAAGGAGAGTCTTTTCATCCAGGTTTATCTTTCGATCGTTGACAATTATTTATTTGTTTATTTATTTACGTTTATAAATTGTCAAAATAAAGATAAAATATAAATAATTTTTATCTTTTTATAGACTTATGTTGGTTGTGCCGCTGTCACCGCTGCTGTTTGAAAAAAGGCAGTGCGCAGCAATTAGAGGCATCACTCGTAGCATTTTTACACAAGTCATAAGTGCTAGTTCACATCTTCACTGTCCGGTTGGCTTCATCCAAACTTTATCTTCTTCAGCAAGTTGCTCCCTGAAAACGCAAACGCTGACGCCAATACTGAGGCTGCATAACTCCTTCAGCAGGCAAGTTGGGCCGTAACAAATATAAATAATTATAATAATTTTACAAGACATTTGTTCACTCTTGGTAGCGAGTCCAAAAGGAGAGTCTTTTCATCCAGGTTTATCTTTCGATCGTTGACAATTATTTATTTGTTTATTTATTTACGTTTATAAATTGTCAAAATAAAGACAAAATATAAATAATTTTTATCTTTTTAGAGACTTATGTTGGTTGTGCCGCTGTCACCGCTGCTGTTTGAAAAAATCGGGATGGCGCAGCAATTAGAGGCATCACAAGTCATTTAGTGTTAGTTCACATCTTCACTGTCTGGTTGGCTTCATCCAAACTTTATCTTCTTCAGCAAGCTGCTCCCTGAAAACGCAAACGCTGACGCCAATACTGAGGCTGCATAACTCCTTCAGCAGGCAAGGTGGGCCGCAACAAATATAAATAATTATAATAATTTTACAAGACATTTGTTGACTCTTGGTAGCGAGTCCCAAAGGAGAGTCTTTTCAACCAGGTTTATCTTTCGATCGTTGACAATTATTTATTTGTTTATTTATTTACGTTTATAAATTGTCAAAATAAAGATAAAATATAAATAATTTTTATCTTTTTATAGATTTATGTTGGTTGTGCTGCTGTTACCGCTGCTGTTTGAAATAATCCGCAGTGGGCAGCAATTAGAGGCATCACTCGTAGCATTTTAACACAAGTCATAAGTGCTAGTTCACATCTTCACTGTCCGGTTGGCTTCATCCAAACTTTATCTTCTTCAGCAAGCTGCTCCCTGAAAACGCAAACGCTGACGCCAATACTGAGGCTGCATAACTCCTTCAGCAGGCAAGTTGGGCCGTAACAAATATAAATAATTATAATAATTTTACAAGACATTTGTTCACTCTTGGTAGCGAGTCCCAAAGGAGAGTCTTTTCATCCAGGTTTATCTTTCGATCGTTGACAATTATTTATTTGTTTATTTATTTACGTTTATAAATTGTCAAAATAAAGATAATACATAAATAATTTTTATCTTTTTATAGATTTATGTTGGTTGTGCCGCTGTCACCGCTGCTGTTTGAAAAAAGGCAGTGCGCAGCAATTAGAGGCATCACTCGTAGCATTTTTACACAAGTCATAAGTGTTAGTTCACATCTTCACTGTCCGGTTGGCTTCATTCAAACTTTATCTTCTTCAGCAAGCTGCTCCCTGAAAACGCAAACGCTGACGCCAATACTGAGGCTGCATAACTCCTTCAGCAGGCAAGTTGGGCCGTAACAAATATAAATAATTATAATAATTTTACAAGACATTTGTTGACTCTTGGTAGCGAGTCCAAAAGGAGAGTCTTTTCATCCAGGTTTATCTTTCGATCGTTGACAATTATTTATTTGTTTATTTATTTACGTTTATAAATTGTCAAAATAAAGACAAAATATAAATAATATTTATCTTTTATAGATTTATGTTGGTTGTGCTGCTGTACCGCTGCTGTCACCGCTGCTGTTTGAAAAAATCCGCAGTGGGCAGCAATTAGAGGCATCACTGTAGCATTTTAACACAAGTCATAAGTGCTAGTTCACATCTTCACTGTCTGGTTGGCTTCATCCAAACTTTATCTTCTTCAGCAAGCTGCTCCCTGAAAACGCAAACGCTGACGCCAATACTGAGGCTGCATAACTCCTTCAGCAGGCAAGTTGGGCCATAACAAATATAAATAATTATAATAATTTTACAAGACATTTGTTGACTCTTGGTAGCGAGTCCAAAAGGAGAGTCTTTTCATCCAGGTTTATCTTTCGATCGTTGACAATTATTTATTTGTTTATTTATTTACGTTTATAAATTGTCAAAATAAAGATAAAATATAAATAATATTTATCTTTTTATAGATTTATGTTGGTTGTGCTGCTGTCACCGCTGCTGTCACCGCTGCTGTTTGAAAAAATCCGCTGTGCGCAGCAATTAGAGGCATCACTCGTAGCATTTTAACACAAGTCATAAGTGTTAGTTCACATCTTCACTGTCCGGTTGGCTTCATCCAAACTTTATCTTCTTCAGCAAGCTGCTCCCTGAAAACGCAAACGCTGACGCCAATACTGAGGCTGCATAACTCCTTCAGCAGGCAAGGTGGGCCGTAACAAATATAAATAATTATAATAATTTTACAAGACATTTGTTCACTCTTGGTAGCGAGTCCAAAAGGAGAGTCTTTTCATCCAGGTTTATCTTTCGATCGTTGACAATTATTTATTTGTTTATTTATTTACGTTTATAAATTGTCAAAATAAAGATAAAATATAAATAATATTTATCTTTTTATAGATTTATGTTGGTTGTGCTGCTGTCACCGCTGCTGTTATAAAAAATCCGCTGTGGGCAGCAATTAGAGGCATCACTCGTAGCATTTTAACAGAAGTCATAAGTGCTAGTTCACATCTTCACTGTCCGGTTGGCTTCATCCAAACTTTATCTTCTTCAGCAAGCTGCTCCCTGAAAACGCAAACGCTGACGCCAATACTGAGGCTGCATAACTCCTTCAGCAGGCAAGTTGGGCCGTAACAAATATAAATAATTATAATAATTTTACAAGACATTTGTTCACTCTTGGTAGCGAGTCCAAAAGGAGAGTCTTTTCATCCAGGTTTATCTTTCGATCGTTGACAATTATTTATTTGTTTATTTATTTACGTTTATAAATTGTCAAAATAAAGATAAAATATAAATAATTTTTATCTTTTTATAGATTTATGTTGGTTGTGCCGCGTCACCGCTGCTGTTTGAAAAATCGGCAGTGGCGCAGCAATTAGAGGCATCACTCGTAGCATTTTACACAAGTCATAAGTGTTAGTTCACATCTTCACTGTCCGGTTGGCTTCATCCAAACTTTATCTTCTTCAGCAAGCTGCTCCCTGAAAACGCAAACGCTGACGCCAATACTGAGGCTGCATAACTCCTTCAGCAGGCAAGTTGGGCCGTAACAAATATAAATAATTATAATAATTTTACAAGACATTTGTTCACTCTTGGTAGCGAGTCCAAAAGGAGAGTCTTTTCATCCAGGTTTATCTTTCGATCGTTGACAATTATTTATTTGTTTATTTATTTACGTTTATAAATTGTCAAAATAAAGATAAAATATAAATAATATTTATCTTTTTATGGATTTATGTTGGTTGTGCTGCTGTCACCGCTGCTGTTTGAAAAAATCGGCAGTGCGCAGCAATTAGAGGCATCACTGTAGCATTTTAACACAAGTCATAAGTGTTAGTTCACATCTTCACTGTCCGGTTGGCTTCATCCAAACTTTATCTTCTTCAGCAAGCTGCTCCCTGAAAACGCAAACGCTGACGCCAATACTGAGGCTGCATAACTCCTTCAGCAGGCAAGTTGGGCAGTAACAAATATAAATAATTATAATAATTTTACAAGACATTTGTTCCTCTTGTGGTAGCGAGTCCAAAAGGAGAGTCTTTTCATCCAGGTTTATCTTTCGATCGTTGACAATTATTTATTTGTTTATTTATTTACGTTTATAATTAAATTGTCAAAATAAAGATAAAATATAAATAATTTTTATCTTTTTATAGATTTATGTTGGTTGTGCTGCTGTCACCGCTGCTGTTTGAAAAAATCGGGAGTGGCGCAGCAATTAGAGGCATCACTCTTACCTTTTTAACACAAGTCATAAGTGTTAGTTCACATCTTCACTGTCCGGTTGGCTTCATCCAAACTTTATCTTCTTCAGCAAGCTGCTCCCTGAAAACGCAAACGCTGACGCCAATACTGAGGCTGCATAACTCCTTCAGCAGGCAAGTTGGGCCGTAACAAATATAAATAATTATAATAATTTTACAAGACATTTGTTCACTCTTGGTAGCGAGTCCAAAAGGAGAGTCTTTTCATCCAGGTTTATCTTTCGATCGTTGACAATTATTTATTTGTTTATTTATTTACGTTTATAAATTGTCAAAATAAAGATAAAATATAAATAATATTTATCTTTTATGGATTTATGTTGGTTGTGCTGCTGTCACCGCTGCTGTTTGAAAAAATCCGCAGTGGGCAGCACTTAGAGGCATCACTCGTAGCATTTTAACACAAGTCATAAGTGTTAGTTCACATCTTCACTGTCCGGTTGGCTTCATCCAAACTTTATCTTCTTCAGCAAGCTGCTCCCTGAAAACGCAAACGCTGACGCCAATACTGAGGCTGCATAACTCCTTCAGCAGGCAAGTTGGGCCGTAACAAATATAAATAATTATAATAATTTTACAAGACATTTGTTCACTCTTGGTAGCGAGTCCAAAAGGAGAGTCTTTTCATCCAGGTTTATCTTTCGATCGTTGACAATTATTTATTTGTTTATTTATTTACGTTTATAAATTGTCAAAATAAAGATAAAATATAAATAATTTTTATCTTTTTATAGATTTATGTTGGTTGTGCTGCTGTCACCGCTGCTGTTTGAAAAAATCGGCAGTGCGCAGCAATTAGAGGCATCACCGTAGCATTTTAACACAAGTCATAAGTGTTAGTTCACATCTTCACTGTCCGGTTGGCTTCATCCAAACTTTATCTTCTTCAGCAAGCTGCTCCCTGAAAACGCAAACGCTGACGCCAATACTGAGGCTGCATAACTCCTTCAGCAGGCAAGTTGGGCCGTAACAAATATAAATAATTATAATAATTTTACAAGACATTTGTTCACTCTTGGTAGCGAGTCCAAAAGGAGAGTCTTTTCATCCAGGTTTATCTTTCGATCGTTGACAATTATTTATTTGTTTATTTATTTACGTTTATAAATTGTCAAAATAAAGACAAAATATAAATAATTTTTATCTTTTTAGAGACTTATGTTGGTTGTGCTGCTGTCACCGCTGCTGTTTGAAAAAATCGGCATGGCGCAGCAATTAGAGGCATCACTCGTAGCATTTTAACACAAGTCATAAGTGTTAGTTCACATCTTCACTGTCCGGTTGGCTTCATCCAAACTTTATCTTCTTCAGCAAGCTGCTCCCTGAAAACGCAAACGCTGACGCCAATACTGAGGCTGCATAACTCCTTCAGCAGGCAAGTTGGGCCGTAACAAATATAAATAATTATAATAATTTTACAAGACATTTGTTCACTCTTGGTAGCGAGTCCAAAAGGAGAGTCTTTTCATCCAGGTTTATCTTTCGATCGTTGACAATTATTTATTTGTTTATTTATTTACGTTTATAAATTGTCAAAATAAAGACAAAATATAAATAATTTTTATCTTTTTATAGATTTATGTTGGTTGTGCTGCTGTCACCGCTGCTGTTTGAAAAAATCGGCAGTGGGCAGCAATTAGAGGCATCACTCGTAGCATTTTAACACAAGTCATAAGTGTTAGTTCACATCTTCACTGTCCGGTTGGCTTCATCCAAACTTTATCTTCTTCAGCAAGCTGCTCCCTGAAAACGCAAACGCTGACGCCAATACTGAGGCTGCATAACTCCTTCAGCAGGCAAGTTGGGCCGTAACAAATATAAATAATTATAATAATTTTACAAGACATTTGTTCACTCTTGGTAGCGAGTCCAAAAGGAGAGTCTTTTCATCCAGGTTTATCTTTCGATCGTTGACAATTATTTATTTGTTTATTTATTTACGTTTATAAATTGTCAAAATAAAGATAAAATATAAATAATTTTTATCTTTTTATAGACTTATGTTGGTTGTGCTGCTGTCACCGCTGCTGTTTGAAAAAATCGGCAGTGGGCAGCAATTAGAGGCATCACTCGTAGCATTTTTACACAAGTCATAAGTGTTAGTTCACATCTTCACTGTCCGGTTGGCTTCATCCAAACTTTATCTTCTTCAGCAAGCTGCTCCCTGAAAACGCAAACGCTGACGCCAATACTGAGGCTGCATAACTCCTTCAGCAGGCAAGTTGGGCCGTAACAAATATAAATAATTATAATAATTTTACAAGACATTTGTTCACTCTTGGTAGCGAGTCCAAAAGGAGAGTCTTTTCATCCAGGTTTATCTTTCGATCGTTGACAATTATTTATTTGTTTATTTATTTACGTTTATAAATTGTCAAAATAAAGATAAAATATAAATAATATTTATCTTTTTATGGATTTATGTTGGTTGTGCTGCTGTCACCGCTGCTGTTTGAAAAAATCCGCAGTGGGCAGCAATTAGAGGCATCACTCGTAGCATTTTAACACAAGTCATAAGTGTTAGTTCACATCTTCACTGTCCGGTTGGCTTCATCCAAACTTTATCTTCTTCAGCAAGCTGCTCCTTGAAAACGCAAACGCTGACGCCAATACTGAGGCTGCATAACTCCTTCAGCAGGCAAGTTGGGCCGTAACAAATATAAATAATTATAATAATTTTACAAGACATTTGTTCACTCTTGGTAGCGAGTCCAAAAGGAGAGTCTTTTCATCCAGGTTTATCTTTCGATCGTTGACAATTATTTATTTGTTTATTTATTTACGTTTATAAATTGTCAAAATAAAGATAAAATATAAATAATATTTATCTTTTTATAGATTTATGTTGGTTGTGCTGCTGTCACCGCTGCTGTTTGAAAAAATCGGCAGTGGGCAGCAATTAGAGGCATCACTCGTAGCATTTTAACACAAGTCATAAGTGTTAGTTCACATCTTCACTGTCCGGTTGGCTTCATCCAAACTTTATCTTCTTCAGCAAGCTGCTCCTTGAAAACGCAAACGCTGACGCCAATACTGAGGCTGCATAACTCCTTCAGCAGGCAAGTTGGGCCGTAACAAATATAAATAATTATAATAATTTTACAAGACATTTGTTCACTCTTGGTAGCGAGTCCAAAAGGAGAGTCTTTTCATCCAGGTTTATCTTTCGATCGTTGACAATTATTTATTTGTTTATTTATTTACGTTTATAAATTGTCAAAATAAAGATAAAATATAAATAATTTTTATCTTTTTATAGATTTATGTTGGTTGTGCTGCTGTCACCGCTGCTGTTTGAAAAAATCGGCAGTGCGCAGCAATTAGAGGCATCACTCGTAGCATTTTAACACAAGTCATAAGTGTTAGTTCACATCTTCACTGTCCGGTTGGCTTCATCCAAACTTTATCTTCTTCAGCAAGCTGCTCCCTGAAAACGCAAACGCTGACGCCAATACTGAGGCTGCATAACTCCTTCAGCAGGCAAGTTGGGCCGTAACAAATATAAATAATTATAATAATTTTACAAGACATTTGTTCACTCTTGGTAGCGAGTCCAAAAGGAGAGTCTTTTCATCCAGGTTTATCTTTCGATCGTTGACAATTATTTATTTGTTTATTTATTTACGTTTATAAATTGTCAAAATAAAGATAAAATATAAATAATATTTATCTTTTTATAGATTTATGTTGGTTGTGCTGCTGTCACCGCTGCTGTTTGAAAAAATCCGCAGTGGGCAGCACTTAGAGGCATCACTCGAAGCATTTTAACACAAGTCATAAGTGTTAGTTCACATCTTCACTGTCCGGTTGGCTTCATCCAAACTTTATCTTCTTCAGCAAGCTGCTCCCTGAAAACGCAAACGCTGACGCCAATACTGAGGCTGCATAACTCCTTCAGCAGGCAAGTTGGGCCGTAACAAATATAAATAATTATAATAATTTTACAAGACATTTGTTGACTCGTGGAAGCGAGTCCAAAAGGAGAGTCTTTTCATCCAGGTTTATCTTTCGATCGTTGACAATTATTTATTTGTTTATTTATTTACGTTTATAAATTGTCAAAATAAAGATAAAATATAAATAATATTTATCTTTTTATAGATTTATGTTGGTTGTGCTGCTGTCACCGCTGCTGTTTGAAAAAATCCGCAGTGGGCAGCACTTAGAGGCATCACTCGAAGCATTTTAACACAAGTCATAAGTGTTAGTTCACATCTTCACTGTCCGGTTGGCTTCATCCAAACTTTATCTTCTTCAGCAAGCTGCTCCCTGAAAACGCAAACGCTGACGCCAATACTGAGGCTGCATAACTCCTTCAGCAGGCAAGTTGGGCAGTAACAAATATAAATAATTATAATAATTTTACAAGACATTTGTTGACTCGTGGAAGCGAGTCCAAAAGGAGAGTCTTTTCATCCAGGTTTATCTTTCGATCGTTGACAATTATTTATTTGTTTATTTATTTACGTTTATAAATTGTCAAAATAAAGATAAAATATAAATAATATTTATCTTTTTATAGATTTATGTTGGTTGTGCTGCTGTCACCGCTGCTGTTTGAAAAAATCCGCATGGGCAGCAATTAGAGGCATCACTCGTAGCATTTTAACACAAGTCATAAGTGTTAGTTCACATCTTCACTGTCTGGTTGGCTTCATCCAAACTTTATCTTCTTCAGCAAGCTGCTCCTTGAAAACGCAAACGCTGACGCCAATACTGAGGCTGCATAACTCCTTCAGCAGGCAAGTTGGGCCGTAACAAATATAAATAATTATAATAATTTTACAAGACATTTGTTCACTCTTGGTAGCGAGTCCAAAAGGAGAGTCTTTTCATCCAGGTTTATCTTTCGATCGTTGACAATTATTTATTTGTTTATTTATTTACGTTTATAAATTGTCAAAATATAGACAAAATATAAATAATTTTTATCTTTTTAGAGACTTATATTGGTTGTGCCGCTGTCACCGCTGCTGTTTGAAAAAATCGGGATGGCGCAGCAATTAGAGGCATCACTCGTAGCATTTTAACACAAGTCATAAGTGTTAGTTCACATCTTCACTGTCTGGTTGGCTTCATCCAAACTTTATCTTCTTCAGCAAGCTGCTCCCTGAAAACGCAAACGCTGACGCCAATACTGAGGCTGCATAACTCCTTCAGCAGGCAAGGTGGGCCGTAACAAATATAAATAATTATAATAATTTTACAAGACATTTGTTCACTCTTGGTAGCGAGTCCGAAAGGAGAGTCTCTTCATCCAGGTTTATCTTTCGATCGTTGACAATTATTTATTTGTTTATTTATTTACGTTTATAAATTGTCAAACTATAGACAAAATATAAATAATTTTTATCTTTTTAGAGACCTATGTTGGTTGTGCCGCTGTCACCGCTGCTGTTTGAAAAAATCGGGATGGCGCAGCAATTAGAGGCATCCTTTTCACAAATCATAAGTGTTAGTTCACATCTTCACTGTCTGGTTGGCTTCATCCAAACTTTATCTTCTTCAGCAAGCTGCTCCCTGAAAACGCAAACGCTGACGCCAATACTGAGGCTGCATAACTCCTTCAGCAGGCAAGTTGGGCCGTAACAAATATAAATAATTATAATAATTTTACAAGACATTTGTTCACTCTTGGTAGCGAGTCCAAAAGGAGAGTCTTTTCATCCAGGTTTATCTTTCGATCGTTGACAATTATTTATTTGTTTATTTATTTACGTTTATAAATTGTCAAAATAAAGATAAAATATAAATAATTTTTATCTTTTTATAGATTTATGTTGGTTGTGCTGCTGTCACCGCTGCTGTTTGAAAAAATCGGCAGTGGGCAGCAATTAGAGGCATCACTCGTAGCATTTTTACACAAGTCATAAGTGTTAGTTCACATCTTCACTGTCCGGTTGGCTTCATCCAAACTTTATCTTCTTCAGCAAGCTGCTCCCTGAAAACGCAAACGCTGACGCCAATACTGAGGCTGCATAACTCCTTCAGCAGGCAAGTTGGGCCGTAACAAATATAAATAATTATAATAATTTTACAAGACATTTGTTCACTCTTGGTAGCGAGTCCAAAAGGAGAGTCTTTTCATCCAGGTTTATCTTTCGATCGTTGACAATTATTTATTTGTTTATTTATTTACGTTTATAAATTGTCAAAATATAGACAAAATATAAATAATTTTTATCTTTTTAGAGACTTATGTTGGTTGTGCCGCTGTCACCGCTGCTGTTTGAAAAAATCGGGATGGCGCAGCAATTAGAGGCATTTTCATAGCATTTTCACAAGTCATAAGTGTTAGTTCACATCTTCACTGTCTGGTTGGCTTCATCCAAACTTTATCTTCTTCAGCAAGCTGCTCCCTGAAAACGCAAACGCTGACGCCAATACTGAGGCTGCATAACTCCTTCAGCAGGCAAGTTGGGCCGTAACAAATATAAATAATTATAATAATTTTACAAGACATTTGTTCACTCTTGGTAGCGAGTCCAAAAGGAGAGTCTTTTCATCCAGGTTTATCTTTCGATCGTTGACAATTATTTATTTGTTTATTTATTTACGTTTATAAATTGTCAAAATAAAGACAAAATATAAATAATTTTTATCTTTTTATAGACTTATGTTGGTTGTGCCGCTGTCACCGCTGCTGTTTGAAAAAATCGGCAGTGCGCAGCAATTAGAGGCATCACTGTAGCATTTTTACACAAGTCATAAGTGTTAGTTCACATCTTCACTGTCCGGTTGGCTTCATCCAAACTTTATCTTCTTCAGCAAGCTGCTCCTTGAAAACGCAAACGCTGACGCCAATACTGAGGCTGCATAACTCCTTCAGCAGGCAAGTTGGGCCGTAACAAATATAAATAATTATAATAATTTTACAAGACATTTGTTGACTCTTGGTAGCGAGTCCAAAAGGAGAGTCTTTTCATCCAGGTTTATCTTTCGATCGTTGACAATTATTTATTTGTTTATTTATTTACGTTTATAAATTGTCAAAATAAAGATAAAATATAAATAATATTTATCTTTTTATGGATTTATGTTGGTTGTGCTGCTGTCACCGCTGCTGTTTGAAAAAATCCGCAGTGGGCAGCAATTAGAGGCATCACTCGTAGCATTTTAACACAAGTCATAAGTGTTAGTTCACATCTTCACTGTCCGGTTGGCTTCATCCAAACTTTATCTTCTTCAGCAAGCTGCTCCCTGAAAACGCAAACGCTGACGCCAATACTGAGGCTGCATAACTCCTTCAGCAGGCAAGTTGGGCCGTAACAAATATAAATAATTATAATAATTTTACAAGACATTTGTTCACTCTTGGTAGCGAGTCCAAAAGGAGAGTCTTTTCATCCAGGTTTATCTTTCGATCGTTGACAATTATTTATTTGTTTATTTATTTACGTTTATAAATTGTCAAAATAAAGATAAAATATAAATAATATTTATCTTTTTATAGATTTATGTTGGTTGTGCTGCTGTCACCGCTGCTGTTTGAAAAAATCGGCAGTGGCGCAGCAATTAGAGGCATCACTCGTAGCATTTTTACACAAGTCATAAGTGTTAGTTCACATCTTCACTGTCCGGTTGGCTTCATCCAAACTTTATCTTCTTCAGCAAGCTGCTCCCTGAAAACGCAAACGCTGACGCCAATACTGAGGCTGCATAACTCCTTCAGCAGGCAAGTTGGGCCGTAACAAATATAAATAATTATAATAATTTTACAAGACATTTGTTGACTCTTGGTAGCGAGTCCAAAAGGAGAGTCTTTTCATCCAGGTTTATCTTTCGATCGTTGACAATTATTTATTTGTTTATTTATTTACGTTTATAAATTGTCAAAATAAAGATAAAATATAAATAATTTTTATCTTTTTATAGATTTATGTTGGTTGTGCTGCTGTCACCGCTGCTGTTTGAAAAAATCCGGATGGCGCAGCAATTAGAGGCATCACTCGTAGCATTTTAACACAAGTCATAAGTGTTAGTTCACATCTTCACTGTCCGGTTGGCTTCATCCAAACTTTATCTTCTTCAGCAAGCTGCTCCCTGAAAACGCAAACGCTGACGCCAATACTGAGGCTGCATAACTCCTTCAGCAGGCAAGTTGGGCCGTAACAAATATAAATAATTATAATAATTTTACAAGACATTTGTTCACTCTTGGTAGCGAGTCCGAAAGGAGAGTCTTTTCATCCAGGTTTATCTTTCGATCGTTGACAATTATTTATTTGTTTATTTATTTACGTTTATAAATTGTCAAAATAAAGATAAAATATAAATAATATTTATCTTTTTATGGATTTATGTTGGTTGTGCTGCTGTCACCGCTGCTGTTTGAAAAAATCCGCAGTGGGCAGCAATTAGAGGCATCACTCGTAGCATTTTAACACAAGTCATAAGTGTTAGTTCACATCTTCACTGTCCGGTTGGCTTCATCCAAACTTTATCTTCTTCAGCAAGCTGCTCCCTGAAAACGCAAACGCTGACGTCAATACTGATGCTGCATAACTCCTTCAGCAGGCAAGTTGGGCATTAACAAATATAAATAATTATAATAATTTTACAAGACATTTGTTGACTCGTGGTAGCGAGTCCAAAAGGAGAGTCTTTTCATCCAGGTTTATATTTCGATCGTTGACAATTATTTATTTGTTTATTTATTTACGTTTATAAATTGTCAAAATAAAGATAAAATATAAATAATATTTATCTTTTTATGGATTTATGTTGGTTGTGCTGCTGTCACCGCTGCTGTTTGAAAAAATCCGCAGTGGGCAGCAATTAGAGGCATCACTCGTAGCATTTTAACACAAGTCATAAGTGTTAGTTCACATCTTCACTGTCCGGTTGGCTTCATCCAAACTTTATCTTCTTCAGCAAGCTGCTCCTTGAAAACGCAAACGCTGACGCCAATACTGAGGCTGCATAACTCCTTCAGCAGGCAAGTTGGGCCGTAACAAATATAAATAATTATAATAATTTTACAAGACATTTGTTCACTCTTGGTAGCGAGTCCAAAAGGAGAGTCTTTTCATCCAGGTTTATCTTTCGATCGTTGACAATTATTTATTTGTTTATTTATTTACGTTTATAAATTGTCAAAATAAAGATAAAATATAAATAATTTTTATCTTTTTATAGACTTATGTTGGTTGTGCTGCTGTCACCGCTGCTGTTTGAAAAAATCGGCAGTGGGCAGCAATTAGAGGCATCACTCGTAGCATTTTAACACAAGTCATAAGTGTTAGTTCACATCTTCACTGTCCGGTTGGCTTCATCCAAACTTTATCTTCTTCAGCAAGCTGCTCCCTGAAAACGCAAACGCTGACGCCAATACTGAGGCTGCATAACTCCTTCAGCAGGCAAGTTGGGCCGTAACAAATATAAATAATTATAATAATTTTACAAGACATTTGTTCACTCTTGGTAGCGAGTCCAAAAGGAGAGTCTTTTCATCCAGGTTTATCTTTCGATCGTTGACAATTATTTATTTGTTTATTTATTTACGTTTATAAATTGTCAAAATAAAGATAAAATATAAATAATATTTATCTTTTTATAGATTTATGTTGGTTGTGCTGCTGTCACCGCTGCTGTTTGAAAAAATCCGCGTGGGCAGCAATTAGAGGCATCACTCGTAGCATTTTAACACAAGTCATAAGTGTTAGTTCACATCTTCACTGTCTGGTTGGCTTCATCCAAACTTTATCTTCTTCAGCAAGCTGCTCCCTTGAAAACGCAAACGCTGACGCCAATACTGAGGCTGCATAACTCCTTCAGCAGGCAAGTTGGGCCGTAACAAATATAAATAATTATAATAATTTTACAAGACATTTGTTCACTCTTGGTAGCGAGTCCAAAAGGAGAGTCTTTTCATCCAGGTTTATCTTTCGATCGTTGACAATTATTTATTTGTTTATTTATTTACGTTTATAAATTGTCAAAATAAAGATAAAATATAAATAATTTTTATCTTTTTATAGACTTATGTTGGTTGTGCTGCTGTCACCGCTGCTGTTTGAAAAAATCGGGATGGCGCAGCAATTAGAGGCATCACTCGTAGCATTTTTACACAAGTCATAAGTGATAGTTCACATCTTCACTGTCCGGTTGGCTTCATCCAAACTTTATCTTCTTCAGCAAGCTGCTCCCTGAAAACGCAAACGCTGACGCCAATACTGAGGCTGCATAACTCCTTCAGCAGGCAAGGTGGGCCGTAACAAATATAAATAATTATAATAATTTTACAAGACATTTGTTCACTCTTGGTAGCGAGTCCAAAAGGAGAGTCTTTTCATCCAGGTTTATCTTTCGATCGTTGACAATTATTTATTTGTTTATTTATTTACGTTTATAAATTGTCAAAATAAAGATAAAATATAAATAATATTTATCTTTTATAGATTTATGTTGGTTGTGCTGCTGTCACCGCTGCTGTTTGAAAAAATCGGCGGTGCGCAGCAATTAGAGGCATCACTCGTAGCATTTTAACACAAGTCATAAGTGTTAGTTCACATCTTCACTGTCCGGTTGGCTTCATCCAAACTTTATCTTCTTCAGCAAGCTGCTCCCTGAAAACGCAAACGCTGACGCCAATACTGAGGCTGCATAACTCCTTCAGCAGGCAAGTTGGGCCGTAACAAATATAAATAATTATAATAATTTTACAAGACATTTGTTCACTCTTGGTAGCGAGTCCAAAAGGAGAGTCTTTTCATCCAGGTTTATCTTTCGATCGTTGACAATTATTTATTTGTTTATTTATTTACGTTTATAAATTGTCAAAATAAAGATAAAATATAAATAATATTTATCTTTTTATAGATTTATGTTGGTTGTGCTGCTGTCACCGCTGCTGTTTGAAAAATCGGCAGTGCCCAGCAATTAGAGGCATCACTCGTAGCATTTTTAACACAAGTCATAAGTGCTAGTTCACATCTTCACTGTCCGGTTGGCTTCATCCAAACTTTATCTTCTTCAGCAAGCTGCTCCCTGAAAACGCAAACGCTGACGCCAATACTGAGGCTGCATAACTCCTTCAGCAGGCAAGTTGGGCCGTAACAAATATAAATAATTATAATAATTTTACAAGACATTTGTTGACTCTTGGTAGCGAGTCCAAAAGGAGAGTCTTTTCATCCAGGTTTATCTTTCGATCGTTGACAATTATTTATTTGTTTATTTATTTACGTTTATAAATTGTCAAAATAAAGATAAAATATAAATAATATTTATCTTTTATGGATTTATGTTGGTTGTGCTGCTGTCACCGCTGCTGTTTGAAAAAATCGGCAGTGGGCAGCAATTAGAGGCATCACTCTGTAGCATTTTAACAAAAGTCATAAGTGTTAGTTCACATCTTCACTGTCCGGTTGGCTTCATCCAAACTTTATCTTCTTCAGCAAGCTGCTCCTTGAAAACGCAAACGCTGACGCCAATACTGAGGCTGCATAACTCCTTCAGCAGGCAAGTTGGGCCGTAACAAATATAAATAATTATAATAATTTTACAAGACATTTGTTCACTCTTGGTAGCGAGTCCAAAAGGAGAGTCTTTTCATCCAGGTTTATCTTTCGATCGTTGACAATTATTTATTTGTTTATTTATTTACGTTTATAAATTGTCAAAATAAAGATAAAATATAAATAATTTTTATCTTTTTATAGACTTATGTTGGTTGTGCCGCTGTCACCGCTGCTGTTTGAAAATCGGGGATCGGCAGCAATTAGAGGCATCACCTGTAGCATTTTACACAAGTCATAAGTGTTTTTAGGTTCATTCATTTTCACTGTCTGGTTGGCTTCTTCCAACCTTTTTTTACTCTTCAGCAAGCTGCTCCCTGAAAACGCAAACGCTGACGCCAATACTGAGGCTGCATAACTCCTTCAGCAGGCAAGTTGGGCCTTAACAAATATAAATAATTATAATAATTTTACAAGACATTTGTTCACTCGTGGTAGCGAGTCCAAAAGGAGAGTCTTTTCATCCAGGTTTATCTTTCGATCGTTGACAATTATTTATTTGTTTATTTATTTACGTTTATAAATTGTCAAAATAAAGATAAAT
>JAECWQ010000238.1:0-127987 GCA_018150835.1 Drosophila repletoides
ATGAAATTAAAATAAATTTTATTTTCGAGGAAAACACCATTTTGAGAAAAAAAAAAATTTGATATTTTTTTTAAATTTTGACATTTTAATTTTTTGATCGCAATCGATAGTTCTCTTTGCCACGAGTTCAACAAGGTATAACATTCCATGTTCTGGCATATACATCCACAGTTATAACGATTTGAACGAGTCTACCTGGATTAAATTTCCTCTCCCTCGCTATTAATTTTGTTCACCTGCTCATCATTTAGAATTTGTATAACTTTGTCAAATGGCGTCCGATTTAAGAATGGAATAACATTTAGGTCTCGTCAAAAATCCTAGAATCAGATGAAATTAAAATAAATTTTATTTTCGAGGAAATCCATTTTTAAGAAAAAAATAAATTTGATATTTTTTTTCAAATTTTGACATTTTAATTTTTTGATCGCAATCGATAGTTCTCTTTGCCACGAGTTCAACAAGGTATAACATTCCATGTTCTGGCATATACATCCACAGTTATAACGATTTGAACGAGTCTACCTGGATTAAATTTCCTCTCCCTCGCTATTAATTTTGTTCACCTGCTCATCATTTAGAATTTGTATAACTTTGTCAAATGGCGTCCGATTTAAGAATGGAATAACATTTAGGTCTCGTCAAAAATCCTAGAATCAGATGAAATTAAAATAAATTTTATTTTCGAGGAAAACCATTTTTGAGAAAAAAAAAATTTGATATTTTTTTTTTAAATTTTGACATTTTAATTTTTTGATCGCAATCGATAGTTCTCTTTGCCACGAGTTCAACAAGGTATAACATTCCATGTTCTGGCATATACATCCACAGTTATAACGATTTGAACGAGTCTACCTGGATTAAAATTTCTCTCCCTCGCTATTAATTTTGTTCACCTGCTCATCATTTAGAATTTGTATAACTTTGTCGAATGGCGTCCAATTTAAGAGTAGAATAACATTTAGGTCCGCAAAAATCCAAAAAAAAAAAAAAAAAAAAAAAATTTTTTTTTAAAAAAAAAAAAAAAAAAAAAAAAAAAATATATTTTTTTTTAAAATAAAAAAAAAAATTTTTTAAAAAAAAAAAAAAATTTTTTTTTTAAAAAAAAAAAAAAAAAAAAAAAAAAAAAATATAAAAAAAAAAAATCCACAGTTTAACGATTTGCGAGTCTACCTGTTAAATTTCTTCCTCTTTAATTTTTTTTCTCTTTGTTTATAACTTTGTCAAAAAAATCCCAGAATCAGATAAAATTAAAAAAAATTTTAGTTTTTAGGAAAACTATTTTTGAGAACAAAAATTTTATATCTTTTTTCAAATTTTGACATCTTAATTTTTTGATCGCAATCGATAGTTCTCTTTGCCACGAGTTCAACAAGGTATAACATTCCATGTTCTGGCATATACATCCACAGTTATAACGATTTGAACGAGTCTACCTGGATTAAATTTCCTCTCCCTCGCTATTAATTTTGTTCACCTGCTCATCATTTAGAATTTGTATAACTTTGTCAAATGGCGCCCGATTTAAGAATGGAATAACATTTAGGTCTCGTCAAAAATCCTAGAATCAGATAAAATTAAAATAAATTTTATTTTCGAGGAAAACAATTTTGAGAAAAAAAAATTTGATATTTTTTTTTAAATTTTGACATTTTAATTTTTTGATCGCAATCGATAGTTCTCTTTGCCACGAGTTCAACAAGGTATAACATTCCATGTTCTGGCATATACATCCACAGTTATAACGATTTGAACGAGTCTACCTGGATTAAATTTCTCTCCCTCGCTATTAATTTTGTTCACCTGCTCATCATTTAGAATTTGTATAACTTTGTCAAATGGCGTCCGATTTAAGAATGGAATAACATTTAGGTCTCGTCAAAAATCCCAGAATCAGATGAAATTAAAATAAATTTTATTTTCGAGGAAAACAATTTTGAAGAAAAAAAAAATTTGATATTTTTTTTTCAAATTTTGACATTTTAATTTTTTGATCGCAATCGATAGTTCTCTTTGCCACGAGTTCAACAAGGTATAACATTCCATGTTCTGGCATATACATCCACAGTTATAACGATTTGAACGAGTCTACCTGGATTAAATTTCCTCTCCCTCGCTATTAATTTTGTTCACCTGCTCATCATTTAGAATTTGTATAACTTTGTCAAATGGCGTCCGATTTAAGAATGGAATAACATTTAGGTCTCGTCAAAAATCCCCTAGAATCAGATGAAATTAAAATAAATTTTAGTTTCGAGGAAAACCATTTTTGAGAAAAATAAATTTGATATTATTTTTTTTTTTTTTTTATTTTAATTTTTTGATCGCAATCGATAGTTCTCTTTGCCACGAGTTCAACAAGGTATAACATTCCATGTTCTGGCATATACATCCACAGTTATAACGATTTGAACGAGTCTACCTGGATTAAATTTCCTCTCCCTCGCTATTAATTTTGTTCACCTGCTCATCATTTAGAATTTGTATAACTTTGTCAAATGGCGTCCGATTTAAGAATGGAATAACATTTAGGTCTCGTCAAAAATCCTAGAATCAGATGAAATTAAAATAAATTTTATTTTCGAGGAAAACAATTTTTGAGAAAAAAAATAAATTTTATATTTTTTTTTTAAATTTTGACATTTTAATTTTTTGATCGCAATCGATAGTTCTCTTTGCCACGAGTTCAACAAGGTATAACATTCCATGTTCTGGCATATACATCCACAGTTATAACGATTTGAACGAGTCTACCTGGATTAAATTTCCTCTCCCTCGCTATTAATTTTGTTCACCTGCTCATCATTTAGAATTTGTATAACTTTGTCAAATGGCGTCCGATTTAAGAATGGAATAACATTTAGGTCTCGTCAAAAATCCTAGAATCAGATGAAATTAAAATAAATTTTATTTTCGAGGAAAACCATTTTAGAGAAAAATAAATTTGATATTTTTTTTTAAATTTTGACATTTTAATTTTTTGATCGCAATCGATAGTTCTCTTTGCCACGAGTTCAACAAGGTATAACATTCCATGTTCTGGCATATACATCCACAGTTATAACGATTTGAACGAGTCTACCTGGATTAAATTTCCTCTCCCTCGCTATTAATTTTGTTCACCTGCTCATCATTTAGAATTTGTATAACTTTGTCAAATGGCGTCCGATTTAAGAATGGAATAACATTTAGTGTCTCGTCAAAAATCCATTTTCAGATGAATATTAAAAAAATTTTTTAAATTTTCGAAAATTTTTTTTGAAAATTTTAATTTTTTTAATTTGATATTTTTTTAAATTTTGACATTCTTAATTTTTTGATCGCAATCGAAGTTCTTTTTCCACGAGTTCAACAAGGTATAACATTCCATGTTCTGGCATATACATCCACAGTTATAACGATTTGAACGAGTCTACCTGGATTAAAATTTCTCTCCCTCGTTTAGAATCTGTATAACTTTGTCAAATGGCATCCAATTTTAGAGTAGAATAATATTTAGAACTCGTGAAAAATCCCAGAATCAGATGAAATTAAAATAAATTTTATAGTTTCGAGGAAAACCATTTTAAATAATGATATTTTTTTTTTTAAATTTTGACATTTTAATTTTTTGATCGCAATCGATAGTTCTCTTTGCCACGAGTTCAACAAGGTATAACATTCCATGTTCTGGCATATACATCCACAGTTATAACGATTTGAACGAGTCTACCTGGATTAAATTTCCTCTCCCTCGCTATTAATTTTGTTCACCTGCTCATCATTTAGAATTTGTATAACTTTGTCAAATGGCGTCCGATTTAAGAATGGAATAACATTTAGGTCTAGTCAAAAATCCTAGAATCAGATGAAATTAAAATAAATTTTATTTTCGAGGAAAACCATTTTTGAGAAAAAATAAATTTTATACTTTTTTTCAAATTTTGACATTTTAATTTTTTGATCGCAATCGATAGTTCTCTTTGCCACGAGTTCAACAAGGTATAACATTCCATGTTCTGGCATATACATCCACAGTTATAACGATTTGAACGAGTCTACCTGGATTAAAATTTCTCTCCCTCGCTATTAATTTTGTTCACCTGCTCATCATTTAGAATTTGTATAACTTTGTCAAATGGCGTCCGATTTAAGAATGGAATAACATTTAGGTCTAGTCAAAAATCCTAGAATCAGATGAAATTAAAATAAATTTTATTTTCGAGGAAAACAATTTTGAGAAAAAATAAATTTTATACCTTTTTTCAAATTTTGACATTTTAATTTTTTGATCGCAATCGATAGTTCTCTTTGCCACGAGTTCAACAAGGTATAACATTCCATGTTCTGGCATATACATCCACAGTTATAACGATTTGAACGAGTCTACCTGGATTAAATTTCCTCTCCCTCGCTATTAATTTTGTTCACCTGCTCATCATTTAGAATTTGTATAACTTTGTCAAATGGCGTCCGATTTAAGAATGGAATAACATTTAGGTCTCGTCAAAAATCCTAGAATCAGATGAAATTAAAATAAATTTTATTTTCGAGGAAATCCATTTTTAAGAAAAAATAAATTTGATATTTTTTTTTCAAATTTTGACATCTTAATTTTTTTTATCGCAATCGATAGTTCTCTTTGCCACGAGTTCAACAAGGTATAACATTCCATGTTCTGGCATATACATCCACAGTTATAACGATTTGAACGAGTCTACCTGGATTAAATTTCCTCTCCCTCGCTATTAATTTTGTTCACCTGCTCATCATTTAGAATTTGTATAACTTTGTCAAATGGCGTCCGATTTAAGAATGGAATAACATTTAGGTCTCGTCAAAAATCCTAGAATCAGATGAAATTAAAATAAATTTTATTTTCGAGGAAAACCATTTTTGAGAAAAAAAAATTTTTAATATTTTTTTTCAAATTTTGACATCTTAATTTTTTTTTTTTTTTTTATCGCAATCGATAGTTCTCTTTGCCACGAGTTCAACAAGGTATAACATTCCATGTTCTGGCATATACATCCACAGTTATAACGATTTGAACGAGTCTACCTGGATTAAATTTCCTCTCCCTCGCTATTAATTTTGTTCACCTGCTCATCATTTAGAATTTGTATAACTTTGTCAAATGGCGTCCGATTTAAGAATGGAATAACATTTAGGTCTCGTCAAAAATCCTAGAATCAGATGAAATTAAAATAAATTGGATTTTCGAGGAAATCTACTTTTTTTGAGAGAAAAAATAAATTTGATATTTTTTTTAAATTTTGACATTTTAATTTTTTGATCGCAATCGATAGTTCTCTTTGCCACGAGTTCAACAAGGTATAACATTCCATGTTCTGGCATATACATCCACAGTTATAACGATTTGAACGAGTCTACCTGGATTAAATTTCCTCTCCCTCGCTATTAATTTTGTTCACCTGCTCATCATTTAGAATTTGTATAACTTTGTCAAATGGCGTCCGATTTAAGAATGGAATAACATTTAGGTCTCGTCAAAAATCCTAGAATCAGATGAAATTAAAATAAATTTTAGTTTCGAGGAAAACCATTTTTGAGAAAAAAAAAAAATTTGATATTATTTTTCAAATTTTGACATTTTAATTTTTTGATCGCAATCGATAGTTCTCTTTGCCACGAGTTCAACAAGGTATAACATTCCATGTTCTGGCATATACATCCACAGTTATAACGATTTGAACGAGTCTACCTGGATTAAATTTCCTCTCCCTCGCTATTAATTTTGTTCACCTGCTCATCATTTAGAATTTGTATAACTTTGTCAAATGGCGTCCGATTTAAGAATGGAATAACATTTAGGTCTCGTCAAAAATCCCAGAATCAGATGAAATTAAAAAAAATTTTATTTTCGAGGAAAACCATTTTTGAGAAAAAAAAAATTTGATATTTTTTTTAAATTTTGACATTTTAATTTTTTGATCGCAATCGATAGTTCTCTTTGCCACGAGTTCAACAAGGTATAACATTCCATGTTCTGGCATATACATCCACAGTTATAACGATTTGAACGAGTCTACCTGGATTAAATTTCCTCTCCCTCGCTATTAATTTTGTTCACCTGCTCATCATTTAGAATTTGTATAACTTTGTCAAATGGCGTCCGATTTAAGAATGGAATAACATTTAGGTCTCGTCAAAAATCCTAGAATCAGATGAAATTAAAATAAATTTTATTTTCAAGGAAAATAAATTTTATTTTCGAGGAAAACCATTTTTGAAAAAAATAAATTTGATATTTTTTTTTAAATTTTGACATTTTAATTTTTTGATCGCAATCGATAGTTCTCTTTGCCACGAGTTCAACAAGGTATAACATTCCATGTTCTGGCATATACATCCACAGTTATAACGATTTGAACGAGTCTACCTGGATTAAAATTTCCTCTCCCTCGCTATTAATTTTGTTCACCTGCTCATC
This sequence comes from Drosophila repletoides, assembly GCA_018150835.1. NCBI lineage: Eukaryota > Metazoa > Arthropoda > Insecta > Diptera > Drosophilidae > Drosophila > Drosophila repletoides. The sequence goes on from JAECWQ010000238.1 coordinate 6,434, forward strand.
ATTTAGAATTTGTATAACTTTGTCAAATGGCATCCAATTTTAGAGTAGAATAATATTTAGAACTCGTGAAAAATCCCAGAATCAGATGAAATTAAAAAAAATTTTATTTTCGAGGAAAACTATTTTAGAGAAGAAAAAAAATTTGATATTTTTTTTTAAATTTTGACATTTTAATTTTTTGATCGCAATCGATAGTTCTCTTTGCCACGAGTTCAACAAGGTATAACATTCCATGTTCTGGCATATACATCCACAGTTATAACGATTTGAACGAGTCTACCTGGATTAAATTTCCTCTCCCTCGCTATTAATTTTGTTCACCTGCTCATCATTTAGAATTTGTATAACTTTGTCAAATGGCGTCCGATTTAAGAATGGAATAACATTTAGGTCTCGTCAAAAATCCTAGAATCAGATGAAATTAAAATAAATTTTATTTTCGAGGTAATCCATTTTTGAGAAAAAATAAATTTGATATTTTTTTTTCAAATTTTGACATTTTAATTTTTTGATCGCAATCGATAGTTCTCTTTGCCACGAGTTCAACAAGGTATAACATTCCATGTTCTGGCATATACATCCACAGTTATAACGATTTGAACGAGTCTACCTGGATTAAAATTTCTCTCCCTCGTTTAGAATTTGTATAACTTTGTCAAATGGCGTCCGATTTAAGAATGGAATAACATTTAGGTCTCGTCAAAAATCCTAGAATCAGATGAAATTAAAAAAAATTTTATTTTCGAGGAAAACCATTTTTGAGAAAAAAAAATTTGATATTTTTTTTTAAATTTTGACATTTTAATTTTTTGATCGCAATCGATAGTTCTCTTTGCCACGAGTTCAACAAGGTATAACATTCCATGTTCTGGCATATACATCCACAGTTATAACGATTTGAACGAGTCTACCTGGATTAAATTTCCTCTCCCTCGCTATTAATTTTGTTCACCTGCTCATCATTTAGAATTTGTATAACTTTGTCAAATGGCGTCCGATTTAAGAATGGAATAACATTTAGGTCTCGTCAAAAATCCTAGAATCAGATGAAATTAAAATAAATTTTATTTTCGAGGAAAACCATTTTTGAGAAAAAAAAAATTTGATATTTTTTTTAAATTTTGACATTTTAATTTTTTGATCGCAATCGATAGTTCTCTTTGCCACGAGTTCAACAAGGTATAACATTCCATGTTCTGGCATATACATCCACAGTTATAACGATTTGAACGAGTCTACCTGGATTAAATTTCCTCTCCCTCGCTATTAATTTTGTTCACCTGCTCATCATTTAGAATTTGTATAACTTTGTCAAATGGCGTCCGATTTAAGAATGGAATAACATTTAGGTCTCGTCAAAAATCCTAGAATCAGATGAAATTAAAATAAATTTTATTTTCGAGGAAAACAATTTTAAGAAAAATAATTTTTTTTGAGAAAAAAAAATTGAATATTTTTTTTAAATTTTGACATTTTAATTTTTTGATCGCAATCGATAGTTCTCTTTGCCACGAGTTCAACAAGGTATAACATTCCATGTTCTGGCATATACATCCACAGTTATAACGATTTGAACGAGTCTACCTGGATTAAATTTCCTCTCCCTCGCTATTAATTTTGTTCACCTGCTCATCATTTAGAATTTGTATAACTTTGTCAAATGGCGTCCGATTTAAGAATGGAATAACATTTAGGTCTCGTCAAAAATCCTAGAATCAGATGAAATTAAAATAAATTTTAGTTTCGAGGAAAACCATTTTTGAGAAAAAAAAATTTGATATTTTTTTTTAAATTTTGACATTTTAATTTTTTGATCGCAATCGATAGTTCTCTTTGCCACGAGTTCAACAAGGTATAACATTCCATGTTCTGGCATATACATCCACAGTTATAACGATTTGAACGAGTCTACCTGGATTAAATTTCCTCTCCCTCGCTATTAATTTTGTTCACCTGCTCATCATTTAGAATTTGTATAACTTTGTCAAATGGCGTCCGATTTAAGAATGGAATAACATTTAGGTCTCGTCAAAAATCCTAGAATCAGATGAAATTAAAATAAATTTTAGTTTCGAGGAAAACCATTTTTGAGAAAAAAAAAATTGATATTATTTTTTAAATTTTGACATTTTAATTTTTTGATCGCAATCGATAGTTCTCTTTGCCACGAGTTCAACAAGGTATAACATTCCATGTTCTGGCATATACATCCACAGTTATAACGATTTGAACGAGTCTACCTGGATTAAATTTCCTCTCCCTCGCTATTAATTTTGTTCACCTGCTTTAGAATTTGTTTAACTTTGTCAAATGGCGTCCGATTTAAGAATGGAATAACATTTAGGTCTCGTCAAAAATCCTAGAATCAGATGAAATTAAAATAAATTTTATTTTCGAGGAAAACCATTTTGAAAAAAAAATTTGATAATTTTTTTAATTTTTTTTTAAATTTTGACATTTTAATTTTTTGATCGCAATCGATAGTTCTCTTTGCCACGAGTTCAACAAGGTATAACATTCCATGTTCTGGCATATACATCCACAGTTATAACGATTTGAACGAGTCTACCTGGATTAAATTTCCTCTCCCTCGCTATTAATTTTGTTCACCTGCTCATCATTTAGAATTTGTATAACTTTGTCAAATGGCGTCCGATTTAAGAATGGAATAACATTTAGGTCTCGTCAAAAATCCTAGAATCAGATAAAATTAAAATAAATTTTATTTTCAAGGAAAATAATTTTGAGAAAAATAAATTTGACATTTTTTTTTTAAATTTTGACATTTTAAATTTTTGATCGCAATCGATAGTTCTCTTTGCCACGAGTTCAACAAGGTATAACATTCCATGTTCTGGCATATACATCCACAGTTATAACGATTTGAACGAGTCTACCTGGATTAAATTTCCTCTCCCTCGCTATTAATTTTGTTCACCTGCTCATCATTTAGAATTTGTATAACTTTGTCAAATGGCGTCCGATTTAAGAATGGAATAACATTTAGGTCTCGTCAAAAATCCTAGAATCAGATGAAATTAAAATAAATTTTATTTTCGAGGAAAACCATTTTGAGAAAAAAAAATTTGATATTTTTTTTCAAATTTTGACATTTTAATTTTTTGATCGCAATCGATAGTTCTCTTTGCCACGAGTTCAACAAGGTATAACATTCCATGTTCTGGCATATACATCCACAGTTATAACGATTTGAACGAGTCTACCTGGATTAAATTTCCTCTCCCTCGCTATTAATTTTGTTCACCTGCTCATCATTTAGAATTTGTATAACTTTGTCAAATGGCGTCCGATTTAAGAATGGAATAACATTTAGGTCTCGTCAAAAATCCTAGAATCAGATGAAATTAAAATAAATTTTATTTTCGAGGAAAACCATTTTGAGAAAAAAAAATTTGATATTTTTTTAAATTTTGACATTTTAATTTTTTGATCGCAATCGATAGTTCTCTTTGCCACGAGTTCAACAAGGTATAACATTCCATGTTCTGGCATATACATCCACAGTTATAACGATTTGAACGAGTCTACCTGGATTAAATTTCCTCTCCCTCGCTATTAATTTTGTTCACCTGCTTTAGAATTTGTTTAACTTTGTCAAATGGCGTCCGATTTAAGAATGGAATAACATTTACGTCCCGTCAAAAATCCTAGAATCAGATGAAATTAAAATAAATTTTATTTTCGAGGAAAACCATTTTTGAGAAAAAAAAATTTGATATTTTTTTTTAAATTTTGACATTTTAATTTTTTGATCGCAATCGATAGTTCTCTTTGCCACGAGTTCAACAAGGTATAACATTCCATGTTCTGGCATATACATCCACAGTTATAACGATTTGAACGAGTCTACCTGGATTAAATTTCCTCTCCCTCGCTATTAATTTTGTTCACCTGCTCATCATTTAGAATTTGTATAACTTTGTCAAATGGCGTCCGATTTAAGAATGGAATAACATTTAGGTCTCGTCAAAAATCCTAGAATCAGATGAAATTAAAATTAATTTTATTTTCGAGGTAATCCATTTTTAAGAAAAAATAAATTTTTTTTTATTTTTTTCAAATTTTGACATTTTAATTTTTTATCGCAATCGATAGTTCTCTTTGCCACGAGTTCAACAAGGTATAACATTCCATGTTCTGGCATATACATCCACAGTTATAACGATTTGAACGAGTCTACCTGGATTAAATTTCCTCTCCCTCGCTATTAATTTTGTTCACCTGCTCATCATTTAGAATTTGTATAACTTTGTCAAATGGCGTCCGATTTAAGAATGGAATAACATTTAGGTCTCGTCAAAAATCCTAGAATCAGATGAAATTAAAATAAATTTTATTTTCGAGGAAATCCATTTTTGAGAAAAAAAAAAATTTGATATATTTTTTTTTAAATTTTGACATTTTAATTTTTTGATCGCAATCGATAGTTCTCTTTGCCACGAGTTCAACAAGGTATAACATTCCATGTTCTGGCATATACATCCACAGTTATAACGATTTGAACGAGTCTACCTGGATTAAAATTTCTCTCCCTCGCTATTAATTTTGTTCACCTGCTCATCATTTAGAATTTGTATAACTTTGTCAAATGGCGTCCGATTTAAGAATGGAATAACATTTAGGTCTCGTCAAAAATCCTAGAATCAGATGAAATTAAAATAAATTTTATTTTCGAGGAAAACCATTTTTGAGAAAAAAAAAATTTGATATTTTTTTTTAAATTTTGACATTTTAATTTTTTGATCGCAATCGATAGTTCTCTTTGCCACGAGTTCAACAAGGTATAACATTCCATGTTCTGGCATATACATCCACAGTTATAACGATTTGAACGAGTCTACCTGGATTAAATTTCTCTCCTTTATTAATTTTGTTCACCTGCTCATCATTTAGAATTTGTATAACTTTGTCAAATGGCGTCCGATTTAAGAATGGAATAACATTTAGGTCTCGTCAAAAATCCTAGAATCAGATGAAATTAAAATAAATTTTATTTTCGAGGAAAACCATTTTTGAGAAAAAAAATTTTATATTTTTTTTAAATTTTGACATTTTAATTTTTTGATCGCAATCGATAGTTCTCTTTGCCACGAGTTCAACAAGGTATAACATTCCATGTTCTGGCATATACATCCACAGTTATAACGATTTGAACGAGTCTACCTGGATTAAATTTCCTCTCCCTCGCTATTAATTTTGTTCACCTGCTCATCATTTAGAATTTGTATAACTTTGTCAAATGGCGTCCGATTTAAGAATGGAATAACATTTAGGTCTCGTCAAAAATCCCAGAATCAGATGAAATTAAAAAAAATTTTAGTTTCGAGGAAAACCATTTTTGAGAAAAAAAAATTTGATATTTTTTTTAAATTTTGACATTTTAATTTTTTGATCGCAATCGATAGTTCTCTTTGCCACGAGTTCAACAAGGTATAACATTCCATGTTCTGGCATATACATCCACAGTTATAACGATTTGAACGAGTCTACCTGGATTAAATTTCCTCTCCCTCGCTATTAATTTTGTTCACCTGCTCATCATTTAGAATTTGTATAACTTTGTCAAATGGCGTCCGATTTAAGAATGGAATAACATTTAGGTCTCGTCAAAAATCCTAGAATCAGATGAAATTAAAATAAATTTTATTTTCGAGGAAAACTATTTTTGAGAAAAAAAAATTTTATATTTTTTTTTCAAATTTTGACATTTTAATTTTTTGATCGCAATCGATAGTTCTCTTTGCCACGAGTTCAACAAGGTATAACATTCCATGTTCTGGCATATACATCCACAGTTATAACGATTTGAACGAGTCTACCTGGATTAAATTTCCTCTCCCTCGCTATTAATTTTGTTCACCTGCTCATCATTTAGAATTTGTATAACTTTGTCAAATGGCGTCCGGTTTAAGAATGGAATAACATTTAGGTCTCGTCAAAAATCCTAGAATCAGATGAAATTAAAATAAATTTTATTTTCGAGGAAAACCATTTTTGAGAAAAAAAAAATTTGATATTTTTTTTTCAAATTTTGACATTTTAATTTTTTGATCGCAATCGATAGTTCTCTTTGCCACGAGTTCAACAAGGTATAACATTCCATGTTCTGGCATATACATCCACAGTTATAACGATTTGAACGAGTCTACCTGGATTAAATTTTCTCTCCCTCGCTATTAATTTTGTTCACCTGCTCATCATTTAGAATTTGTATAACTTTGTCGAATGGCGTCCAATTTAAGAGTAGAATAACATTTAGGTTTTGTAAAATTTTCTCGATAGTGGTTAACAAGGATTTTTGTTCACGTTATAACGATTTGAAAGTCTACCTAGAATCAGATGAAATTAAAATAAAATTTTATTTTCGAAGGAAAACATTATTTTTAGATGAAAAAAAAATTTTATTTATTTTTTTAAATATTTTTTTTAAATTTTGACATTTTAATTTTTTGATCGCAATCGATAGTTCTCTTTGCCACGAGTTCAACAAGGTATAACATTCCATGTTCTGGCATATACATCCACAGTTATAACGATTTGAACGAGTCTACCTGGATTAAATTTCCTCTCCCTCGCTATTAATTTTGTTCACCTGCTCATCATTTAGAATTTGTATAACTTTGTCAAATGGCGTCCGATTTAAGAATGGAATAACATTTAGGTCTCGTCAAAAATCCTAGAATCAGATGAAATTAAAATAAATTTTATTTTCGAGGAAAACCATTTTTGAGAAAAAATAAATTTGATATTTTTTTTCAAATTTTGACATCTTAATTTTTTGATCGCAATCGATAGTTCTCTTTGCCACGAGTTCAACAAGGTATAACATTCCATGTTCTGGCATATACATCCACAGTTATAACGATTTGAACGAGTCTACCTGGATTAAATTTCTCTCTCCCTATTAATTTTGTTCACCTGCTCATCATTTAGAATTTGTATAACTTTGTCAAATGGCGCCCGATTTAAGAATGGAATAACATTTAGGTCTCGTCAAAAATCCCAGAATCAGATGAAATTACAAAAATTTTAAATTCGAGGAAACCATTTTTGAGAAAAAAAAATTTGATATTTTTTTTTAAATTTTGACATTTTAATTTTTTGATCGCAATCGATAGTTCTCTTTGCCACGAGTTCAACAAGGTATAACATTCCATGTTCTGGCATATACATCCACAGTTATAACGATTTGAACGAGTCTACCTGGATTAAATTTCCTCTCCCTCGCTATTAATTTTGTTCACCTGCTCATCATTTAGAATTTGTATAACTTTGTCAAATGGCGTCCGATTTAAGAATGGAATAACATTTAGGTCTCGTCAAAAATCCTAGAATCAGATGAAATTAAAATAAATTTTAGTTTCGAGGAAAACCATTTTTGAGAAAAAAAAATTTGATATTATTTTTTAAATTTTGACATTTTAATTTTTTGATCGCAATCGATAGTTCTCTTTGCCACGAGTTCAACAAGGTATAACATTCCATGTTCTGGCATATACATCCACAGTTATAACGATTTGAACGAGTCTACCTGGATTAAATTTCCTCTCCCTCGCTATTAATTTTGTTCACCTGCTCATCATTTAGAATTTGTATAACTTTGTCAAATGGCGTCCGATTTAAGAATGGAATAACATTTAGGTCTCGTCAAAAATCCTAGAATCAGATGAAATTAAAATAAATTTTATTTTCGAGGAAAACCATTTTTGAGAAAAAAATAAATTTGATATTTTTTTTTAAATTTTGACATTTTAATTTTTTGATCGCAATAGATAGTTCTCTTTGCCACGAGTTCAACAAGGTATAACATTCCATGTTCTGGCATATACATCCACAGTTATAACGATTTGAACGAGTCTACCTGGATTAAATTTCCTCTCCCTCGCTATTAATTTTGTTCACCTGCTCATCATTTAGAATTTGTATAACTTTGTCAAATGGCGTCCGATTTAAGAATGGAATAACATTTAGGTCTCGTCAAAAATCCTAGAATCAGATGAAATTAAAATAAATTTTATTTTCGAGGAAAACCATTTTTAAGAAAAAATAAATTTTATATTTTTTTTAAATTTTGACATTTTAATTTTTTGATCGCAATCGATAGTTCTCTTTGCCACGAGTTCAACAAGGTATAACATTCCATGTTCTGGCATATACATCCACAGTTATAACGATTTAAACGAGTCTACCTGGATTAAATTTCCTCTCCCTCGCTATTAATTTTGTTCACCTGCTTTAGAATTTGTTTAACTTTGTAAAATGGCGTCCGATTTAAGAATGGAATAACATTTACGTCCCGTCAAAAATCCTAGCATCAGATGAAATTAAAATAAATTTTATTTTCGAGGAAAACCATTTTGAGAAAAAATAAATTTTATATTTTTTTTCAAATTTTGACATCTTAATTTTTTGATCGCAATCGATAGTTCTCTTTGCCACGAGTTCAACAAGGTATAACATTCCATGTTCTGGCATATACATCCACAGTTATAACGATTTGAACGAGTCTACCTGGATTAAATTTCCTCTCCCTCGCTATTAATTTTGTTCACCTGCTCATCATTTAGAATTTGTATAACTTTGTCAAATGGCGTCCGATTTAAGAATGGAATAACATTTAGGTCTCGTCAAAAATCCCAGAATCAGATGAAATTAAAATAAATTTTAATTTCGAGGAAAACCATTTTTGAGAAAAAAAAAAATTTGGTATTTTTTTTTAATATTTTGACATTTTAATTTTTTGATCGCAATAGATAGTTCTCTTTGCCACGAGTTCAACAAGGTATAACATTCCATGTTCTGGCATATACATCCACAGTTATAACGATTTGAACGAGTCTACCTGGATTAAATTTCCTCTCCCTCGCTATTAATTTTGTTCACCTGCTCATCATTTAGAATTTGTATAACTTTGTCAAATGGCGTCCGATTTAAGAATGGAATAACATTTAGGTCTCGTCAAAAATCCTAGAATCAGATGAAATTAAAATAAATTTTATTTTCGAGGAAAACCATTTTTGAGAAAAAAAAAAATTTTATATTTTTTTTAAATTTTGACATTTTAATTTTTTGATCGCAATAGATAGTTCTCTTTGCCACGAGTTCAACAAGGTATAACATTCCATGTTCTGGCATATACATCCACAGTTATAACGATTTGAACGAGTCTACCTGGATTAAATTTCCTCTCCCTCGCTATTAATTTTGTTCACCTGCTCATCATTTAGAATTTGTATAACTTTGTCAAATGGCGTCCGATTTAAGAATGGAATAACATTTAGGTCTCGTCAAAAATCCCAGAATCAGATGAAATTACAAAAAATTTTATTTTCGAGGAAAACCATTTTTGAGAAAAAAAAATTTATATTTTTTTTTAAAATTTTGACATTTTAATTTTTTGATCGCAATCGATAGTTCTCTTTGCCACGAGTTCAACAAGGTATAACATTCCATGTTCTGGCATATACATCCACAGTTATAACGATTTGAACGAGTCTACCTGGATTAAATTTCCTCTCCCTCGCTATTAATTTTGTTCACCTGCTCATCATTTAGAATTTGTATAACTTTGTCAAATGGCGTCCGATTTAAGAATGGAATAACATTTAGGTCTCGTCAAAAATCCTAGAATCAGATGAAATTAAAATAAATTTTATTTTCGAGGAAATCCATTTTTAAGAAAAAATAAATTTGATATTTTTTTTTTCAAATTTTGACATCTTAATTTTTTTATCGCAATCGAAAGTTCTCTTTGCCACGAGTTCAACAAGGTATAACATTCCATGTTCTGGCATATACATCCACAGTTATAACGATTTGAACGAGTCTACCTGGATTAAATTTCCTCTCCCTCGCTATTAATTTTGTTCACCTGCTCATCATTTAGAATTTGTATAACTTTGTCAAATGGCGTCTGATTTAAGAATGGAATAACATTTAGGTCTCGTCAAAAATCCTAGAATCAGATGAAATTAAAATAAATTTTATTTTCGAGGAAAACCATTTTTGAGAAAAAAAAATTTGATATTTTTTTTTAAATTTTGACATTTTAATTTTTTGATCGCAATCGATAGTTCTCTTTGCCACGAGTTCAACAAGGTATAACATTCCATGTTCTGGCATATACATCCACAGTTATAACGATTTGAACGAGTCTACCTGGATTAAATTTCCTCTCCCTCGCTATTAATTTTGTTCACCTGCTCATCATTTAGAATTTGTATAACTTTGTCAAATGGCGTCCGATTTAAGAATGGAATAACATTTAGGTCTCGTCAAAAATCCTAGAATCAGATGAAATTAAAATAAATTTTATTTTCGAGGAAAACCATTTTTAAGAAAAAATAAATTTTATATTTTTTTTCAAATTTTGACATTTTAATTTTTTGATCGCAATCGATAGTTCTCTTTGCCACGAGTTCAACAAGGTATAACATTCCATGTTCTGGCATATACATCCACAGTTATAACGATTTGAACGAGTCTACCTGGATTAAAATTTCTCTCCCTCGTTTAGAATCTGTATAACTTTGTCAAATGGCATCCAATTTTAGAGTAGAATAATATTTAGAACTCGTGAAAAATCCCAGAATCAGATGAAATTAAAAAAAATTTTATTTTCGAGGAAAACCATTTTTGAGAAAAAAAATTTGATATTTTTTTTTAAATTTTGACATTTTAATTTTTTGATCGCAATCGATAGTTCTCTTTGCCACGAGTTCAACAAGGTATAACATTCCATGTTCTGGCATATACATCCACAGTTATAACGATTTGAACGAGTCTACCTGGATTAAATTTCCTCTCCCTCGCTATTAATTTTGTTCACCTGCTCATCATTTAGAATTTGTATAACTTTGTCAAATGGCGTCCGATTTAAGAATGGAATAACATTTAGGTCTCGTCAAAAATCCTAGAATCAGATGAAATTAAAATAAATTTTATTTTCGAGGAAAACCATTTTGAGAAAAAATAAATTTGATATTTTTTTTTAAATTTTGACATTTTAATTTTTTGATCGCAATCGATAGTTCTCTTTGCCACGAGTTCAACAAGGTATAACATTCCATGTTCTGGCATATACATCCACAGTTATAACGATTTGAACGAGTCTACCTGGATTAAATTTCCTCTCTCCCTCGCTATTAATTTTGTTCACCTGCTCATCATTTAGAATTTGTATAACTTTGTCAAATGGCGTCCGATTTAAGAATGGAATAACATTTAGGTCTCGTCAAAAATCCTAGAATCAGATGAAATTAAAATAAATTTTATTTTCGAGGAAAACCATTTTGAAGAAAAAAAAATTTGATATTTTTTTTTAAATTTTGACATTTTAATTTTTTTTATCGCAATCGATAGTTCTCTTTGCCACGAGTTCAACAAGGTATAACATTCCATGTTCTGGCATATACATCCACAGTTATAACGATTTGAACGAGTCTACCTGGATTAAATTTCCTCTCCCTCGCTATTAATTTTGTTCACCTGCTCATCATTTAGAATTTGTATAACTTTGTCAAATGGCGTCCGATTTAAGAATGGAATAACATTTAGGTCTCGTCAAAAATCCTAGAATCAGATGAAATTAAAATAAATTTTATTTTCGAGGAAAACCATTTTTGAGAAAAAAAAAAATTTTATTTTTTTTTAAATTTTGACATTTTAATTTTTTTTGATCGCAATCGATAGTTCTCTTTGCCACGAGTTCAACAAGGTATAACATTCCATGTTCTGGCATATACATCCACAGTTATAACGATTTGAACGAGTCTACCTGGATTAAATTTCCTCTCCCTCGCTATTAATTTTGTTCACCTGCTCATCATTTAGAATTTGTATAACTTTGTCAAATGGCGTCCGATTTAAGAATGGAATAACATTTAGGTCTCGTCAAAAATCCTAGAATCAGATGAAATTAAAATAAATTTTATTTTCGAGGTAATCCATTTTTAAGAAAAAATAAATTTGATATTTTTTTTTTTTTTTTTGACATTTTAATTTTTTGATCGCAATCGATAGTTCTCTTTGCCACGAGTTCAACAAGGTATAACATTCCATGTTCTGGCATATACATCCACAGTTATAACGATTTGAACGAGTCTACCTGGATTAAATTTCCTCTCCCTCGCTATTAATTTTGTTCACCTGCTCATCATTTAGAATTTGTATAACTTTGTCAAATGGCGTCCGATTTAAGAATGGAATAACATTTAGGTCTCGTCAAAAATCCTAGAATCAGATGAAATTAAAATAAATTTTATTTTCGAGGAAAACCATTTTTGAGAAAAAAAAATTTTATATTTTTTTTTAAATTTTGACATTTTAATTTTTTGATCGCAATCGATAGTTCTCTTTGCCACGAGTTCAACAAGGTATAACATTCCATGTTCTGGCATATACATCCACAGTTATAACGATTTGAACGAGTCTACCTGGATTAAATTTCCTCTCCCTCGCTATTAATTTTGTTCACCTGCTCATCATTTAGAATTTGTATAACTTTGTCAAATGGCGTCCGATTTAAGAATGGAATAACATTTAGGTCTCGTCAAAAATCCTAGAATCAGATGAAATTAAAATAAATTTTAGTTTCGAGGAAAACCATTTTTGAGAAAAATAAAATTGATATTATTTTTTAAATTTTGACATTTTAATTTTTTGATCGCAATCGATAGTTCTCTTTGCCACGAGTTCAACAAGGTATAACATTCCATGTTCTGGCATATACATCCACAGTTATAACGATTTGAACGAGTCTACCTGGATTAAAATTTCTCTCGCTATTAATTTTGTTCACCTGCTCATCATTTAGAATTTGTATAACTTTGTCAAATGGCGTCCGATTTAAGAATGGAATAACATTTAGGTCTCGTCAAAAATCCTAGAATCAGATGAAATTAAAATAAATTTGATTTTCGAGGAAATCCAATTTTAAGAAAAAATAAATTTGATATTTTTTTTCAAATTTTGACATCTTAATTTTTTTTATCGCAATCGAAAGTTCTCTTTGCCACGAGTTCAACAAGGTATAACATTCCATGTTCTGGCATATACATCCACAGTTATAACGATTTGAACGAGTCTACCTGGATTAAATTTCCTCTCCCTCGCTATTAATTTTGTTCACCTGCTCATCATTTAGAATTTGTATAACTTTGTCAAATGGCGTCCGATTTAAGAATGGAATAACATTTAGGTCTCGTCAAAAATCCTAGAATCAGATGAAATTAAAATAAATTTTATCGGATAACCTCCAGATGACATCCAGATGACCTCCAGATGACCTCCACCTGACCTCCAGATGACTTCCACATGACCTCTAGATGATCTCCAGATGACCTCCACATTACCTCCAGATGACCTCCAGATGACTTCTAGGTGACCTCAAGATTACCTCTACATGACCTCCAGATGACCTCCAGACGACCTCTAGATGACCTCTAGATGACCTCCAGATGACCTCCGGATAACCTCCAGATGACATCCAGATGACCTTCAGATGACCCCCACCTGACCTCCAGATGAGTTCCAAATGACCTCTAGATGATCTCCAGATGACCTCCACATTACCTCCAGATGACCTCCAGATGACCTCCAGATGACCTCCAGATGAACTCCGCATTACCACCAGATGACCTCCAGATGACTTCTAGGTGACCTCAAGATTACCTCTACATGACCTCCAGATGACCTCCAGACGACCTCTAGATGAACTCTTGATGAACTCCAAATTATTTCCAGACGACCTCCAGAAAATCTCCTGCTGACCTCCAGATAACCTCCAGACGGTCTCTTGTTGACCTCCTGATGACTTCCAGATAACCTCCAGACGACCTCCAAATTACATCTAGACGACCTCAAGATGACTTCTAGGCGACCTCAAGATGACCTCCAGATAACCTCCTGCTGACCTCCAGATGACCTCCAGATAGTCTCTCTTTGACATCCAGATGACCTCCAAACGACTTCCAGCTGACCTCCACTTGACCTCCAGTTAACTTCTAGGTGACCTCCAGATGACCTCCTGATGACGTCCAGATGAGTTTCAGACGACCTCTAGAGTAACTCCAGATGACCTCTAGATGATCTCCGGTTGACCTCCCGATTACATCCAGATGACCTCTTAATGACCTCCCGTTGACTTCTAGACGAACTCTAGAGTAACTCCAGATGACCTCCAGATGACATCCAGATCACCTCTAGATGACCTCCTGATGACTTCCAGACGACCTCTAGAGAAATTCCAGATGACCTCCAGATGACCTCCTGATGACTTCCAGACGACCTCTAGAGTAACTACAGAGGACCTCCAGATGACCTCCACATAACAGCCAGATGTCATCTAGATGACCTCCTGATGACTTCGGAACGACCTCTAGAGTAACTCCAAATGGCCTCCATATGACCTCCAGATGACCTCCAGATGACCTCCAGATTACATCCAGATGACCTCTAGATGACCTCCTGTTGACTTCCAGACGACCTCAATAGTAACTCCAGATGACCTCGAAAATAACATCCAGATCACCTCTAGATGACCTCCTGATGACTTCCAGACGACCTCTAGAGTAATTCCAGATGACCTCCAGATGACTTCCAAACGACCTCCAGATGACCTCTAGTTGACCTCAGATGACCTCCAGATGACCTCCACATTACCTCCAGCTGAACTCCATATGACCTTCAGATGACCGCCAGAAGACCTACAGATGACTTTCAGACGACCTCTAGATTTCCTCCAGATTACCTCAAGATGACCTCCAGATTACATCCAGATGACCTCTAGATGACCTCCTGATGACTTCCAGACGACCTCTAGAGTAAGTCCAGAGGACATCCAGATGACCTCCGGATGACTTCCAAATGACCTACAGATGACTTTCAGACGACCTCTAGATTACCTCCAGATGACCTCCAGATGACTTCTAGGTGACCTCAAGATTACCTCTACATGACCTCCAGATGACCTCCAGATGACCTCTAGATGACCTCCCGATGACCTCAAGATGACCTCAAGATGATCCCAAGTTGACCACCAGATGACCTCCAGATGAGCTCCAGATAACCTACAGATGACCTACAGAGGACCTCCAGATGACCTCAACATGACATCCAGATGATCTCTAGATGACCTGCTGATGACTTCCAGACGAACTCTAGAGTAACTCCAGATGACCTCCAGATGACTTCCAGTTGACCTACAGATGACTTTCAGACGACCTCAACATTACCTATAGACGACCTCCAGATGACTTCTAGTTGACCTCCAGATGACCTCCAGGTGACCTCCTGATGACCTCAAGATGACCTCCACCTGACCTCCACATGACTTCCAGATGACCTCTAGATGATCTGCAGATGACCTCCACATTACCTCCAGATGACCTCCAGATGACTTCTAGGTGACCTTATGATGACCTCCATATGACCTCCAGATGACTTCCAGATGACCTCTAGATGACCTCCAGACCTCTAGATGACCTCCACATAACATCCAGATGCCCTCTAGATGACCTTCTGAGGACTTCCAGATGACCTCTTGATGAACTCAAAATTATTTCCAGACGACCTCAAGATGACCTACAGATGACCTCCGCATGACCTCCAGATGACGTCCAGATGACCTCCAGATGACCTCCAGATGACCTCCAGATGACCTCCAGATGACCTAAACATGACCTCAAGATGACCTCCAGATGACCTCCAGATGACCTCCAGATGATCTCAAGATGACCTCCAGATGACCTCCAGATGAACTCAAGATGACCTCTAGTTGACCTCCTGTTGACCTCCAGATGACCTAAAGATGACCTCCAGATGACCTCCAGATGACCTCCAGATGACCTCCAGATGACCTCCAGATGACCTCCAGATGACCTCCAGATGACCTCCAGATGACCTCCAGATGATCTCAAGATGACCTCTAGTTGACCTCCTGATGACCTCCAGATGACCTAAAGATGACCTCCAGATGACCTCCAGATAACCTCCAGATGACCTCCAGATGACCTCCAGATGACCTCCAGATGACCTCCAGATGACCTCCAGATGATCTCAAGATCACCTCCAGATGACCTCCAGATGACCTCCAGATGACCTCCAGATGACCTCCAGATGACCTCCAGATGACCTCCAGATGAACTCCAGATGACCTCCAGATGACCTCTAGTTGACCTCCTGTTGACCTCCAGATGACCTAAAGATGACCTCCAGATGACCTCCAGATGACCTCCAGATGACCTCCAGATGACCTCCAGATGACCTCCAGATGATCTCAAGATGACCTCTAGTTGACCTCCTGATGACCTCCAGATGACCTAAAGATGACCTCCAGATGAACTCCAGATAACCTCCAGATGACCTCCAGATGACCTCCAGATGACCTCCAGATGACCTCCAGATGATCTCAAGATGACCTCCAGATGACCTCCAGATGACCTCCAGATGACCTCCAGATGACCTCCAGATGACCTCCAGATGACCTCCAGATGACCTCCAGATTACCTCTACTTGACCTCCAGATGACCTCTAGTTGACCTCCTGTTGACCTCCAGATGACCTCAAGATGACCTCTAGATGACCTCCAAATGACCCCCTGATGACCTCCAGATGACCTCTAGATGATCTCCAGATGACTTCCAGATGACCTCCAGATGCCCTCCAGATAACATCCAGATGACCTAAAGATGACCTCAGATGACCTTAGATGACCTAAAGATGACCTCCAGATGACCTCCAGATGACCTCCAGATGACCTCCAGTTGACCTCCAGATGACCTCCAGATGACCTCCAGATGACCTCCAAATGACCTCCAGATGACCTCCAGATGACCTCCAGATGACCTCCAGATGACCTCCAGATGACCTCAAGATGACCTCCAGATGACCTCCAGATGACCTCCAGATGACCTCCAGATGATCTCCAGATGACCTCCAGATAACATCCAGATGACCTTAAGATGACCTCCAGATGACCTCCAGATGACCTCCAGATGACCTACAGATGACCTCCAGATGATCTCCAGATGACCTCCAAATGACCTCCAGATGACCTCCAGATGACCTCCAGATGACCTCTAGTTGACCTCCTCTTGACCTCCAGATGACCTAAAGATGACCTCCAGATGACCTCCAGATGACCTCCAGCTGACCTCCAGATGACCTCTAGTTGACCTCCAGATGACCTCCAGATGACCTCCAGATGACCTCCGGATAACCTCCACCTGACCTCCAGATGACCTCCAGATGACCTCTAGATGATCTCCAGATGACCTCCACATTACCTCCAGATGACCTCCAGATGACTTCTAGGTGACCTCAAGATTACCTCTACATGACCTCAAGATGACCTCCAGATGACCTCTAGTTGACCTCCTCTTGACCTCCAGATGACCTAAAGATGACCTCCAGATGACCTCCAGATGACCTCCAGCTGACCTCCAGATGACCTCTAGTTGACCTCCAGATGACCTCCAGATGACCTCCGGATAACCTCCACCTGACCTCCAGATGACTTCCACATGACCTCTAAATGATCTCAAGATGACCTCCGCATTACCTTCAGATGACCTCCAGATGACTTCTAGGTGACCTCAAGATTACCTCTACATGACCTCCAGACGACCTCTAGATGACCTCTAGATGACCTCCAGATGACCTCCGGATGACCTCCAGATGACCTCCACCTGACCTCCAGATGACCTCAAGATGACCTGCAGATGACCTCCAGATGACCTCCAGATGACCTCCAGATGACCTCCAGATGACCTCCAGATAACATCCAGATGACCTAAAGATGACCTCCAGATGACCTCCAGATGACCTCTAGTTGACCTCCAGATGACCTCCAGATGACCTCCAGCTGACCTCCAGATGACCTCCAGATGACCTCCAGATGACCTCCAGATGACCTCCAGATGACCTCTAGTTGACCTCCAGATGACCTCCAGATGACCTCAAGATGACCTCCAGATGACCTCCAGATGACCTCCAGATGACCTCCAGATGACCTCTAGTTGACCTCCAGATGACCTCCAGATGACCTCCAGATGACCTCCGGATGACCTCCAGCTGACCTCCAGATGACCTCCAGATGACCTCCAGATGATCTCCAGATGACCTCCACATGACCTCCAGATGACCTCCAGATGACCTCCAGATGACCTCCAGATGACCTCCAGATGACCTCCAGATGACCTCCAGATGACCTCCAGTTGACCTCCAGATGACCTCCAGATGACCTCCAGATGACCTCCAGATGACCTCCAGATGACCTCCAGCTGACCTCCAGATGACCTCTAGATGACCTCCAGATGACCTCCAGATGACCTCCAGATGACCTCCACCTGACCTCCAGATGACCTCCACATGACCTCCAGATGACCTCCAGATGACCTCCAGATGACCTCCAGATGACCTCCAGATGACTTCTAGGTGACCTCAAGATTACCTCTACATGACCTCCAGACGACCTCTAGATGACCTCTAGATGACCTCCAGATGACCTGCGGATGACCTCCAGATGACCTCCACCTGACCTCCAGATGACCTCAAGATGACCTGCAGATGAACTCCAGATGACCTCCAGATGACCTCCAGATGACCTCCAGATAACCTCCAGATGACCTCCAGATGACCTCCAGATGACCTCCAGATGACCTCCAGATGACCTCCAGATGACCTCCAGATGACCTCCAGCTGACCTCCAGATGACCTCTAGTTGACCTCCAGATGACCTCCAGATGACCTCCAGATAACCTCCACCTGACCTCCAGATGACCTCCAGATGACCTCCAGATGACCTCCAGATGACCTCCGGATGACCTCCAGATGACCTCCAGATGACATCCAGATGACCTCAAGATGACCTCCAGATGACCTCCAGATGACCTCCAGATGACCTCCAGATGACCTCCAGATGACCTCCAGATGACCTCCAGATGACCTCCAGATGACCTCCAGATGACCTCCAGATGACCTCCAGATGACCTCCAGATGACCTCCAGATGACCTCCAGATGACCTCAAGATGACCTCCAGATGATGACCTCCAGATGACCTCCAGATGACCTCCAGATGACCTCCAGATGACCTCCAGATGACCTCCAGATGACCTCCAGATGACCTCCAGATGACCTCCAGATGACCTCCAGATGACCTCCAGATGACCTCCAGATGACCTCCAGATGACCTCCAGATGACCTCTAGATGACCTCCAGATGACCTCCAGATGACCTCCAGATGACCTCCAGATGACCTCCAGATGACCTCCAGATGACCTCCAGCTGACCTCCAGATGACCTCCAGATGACCTCCAGATGACCTCCAGATGACCTCCAGATGACCTCAGATGACCTCCAGCTGACCTCCAGATGACCTCCAGATGACCTCCAGATGACCTCCAGATGACCTCCAGATGACCTCCAGATGACCTCCAGATGACCTCCAGATGACCTCCAGATGACCTCCAGATGACCTCCAGATGACCTCCAGATGACCTCCAGATGACCTCCAGATGACCTCCAGATGACCTCCAGATGACCTCCAGATGACCTCCAGATGACCTCCAGATGACCTCCAGATGACCTCCAGATGACCTCCAGATGACCTCCAGATGACCTCCAGATGACCTCCAGATGACCTCCAGATGACCTCCAGATGACCTCCAGATGACCTCCAGATGACCTCCAGATGACCTCCAGATGACCTCCAGATGACCTCCAGATGACCTCAGATGACCTCCAGATGACCTCCAGATGACCTCCAGATGACCTCCAGATGACCTCCAGATGACCTCCAGATGACCTCCAGATGACCTCCAGATGACCTCCAGATGACCTCCAGATGACCTCCAGATGACCTCCAGATGACCTCCAGATGACCTCCAGATGACCTCCAGATGACCTCCAGATGACCTCCCAGATGACCTCCAGATGACCTCCAGATGACCTCCACATGACCTCCAGATGACCTCCAGATGACCTCCAGATGACCTCCAGATGACCTCCAGATGACCTCCAGATGACCTCCAGATGACCTCCAGATGACCTCCAGATGACCTCCAGATGACCTCCAGATGACCTCCAGATGACCTCCAGATGACCTCCAGATGACCTCTAGATGACCTCTAGATGACCTCCAGATGACCTCCAGATGACCTCCAGATGACCTCCAGATGACCTCCAGATGACCTCCAGATGACCTCCAGATGACCTCCAGATGACCTCCAGATGACCTCTAGATGACCTCCAGATGACCTCCAGATGACCTCCAGATGACCTCCAGATGACCTCCAGATGACCTCCAGATGACCTCCTAGATGACCTCTGATGACCTCCAGATGACCTCCAGATGACCTCCAGATGACCTCCAGATGACCTCCAGATGACCTCCAGATGACCTCCAGATGACCTTCCACATGACCTCTAGATGACCTCCAGATGACCTCCAGATGACCTCCAGATGACCTCCAGATGACCTCCAGATGACCTCCAGATGACCTCCAGATGACCTCCAGACGACCTCTAGATGACCTCCAGATGACCTCCAGATGACCTCCAGATGACCTCCAGATGACCTCCAGATGACCTCCAGATGACCTCCACCTGACCTCCAGATGACCTCCAGATGACCTCTAGATGACCTCCAGATGACCTCCAGATGACCTCCAGATGACCTCCAGATGACCTCCAGATGACCTCCAGATGACCTCCAGATGACCTCCAGATGACCTCCAGATGACCTCCAGATGACCTCCAGATGACCTCCAGATGACCTCCAGATGACCTCCAGATGACCTCCAGATGACCTCAGATGACCTCCAGATGACCTCCAGATGACCTCCAGATGACCTCCAGATGACCTCCAGATGACCTCCAGATGACCTCCAGATGACCTCCAGATGACCTCCAGATGACCTCCAGATGACCTCCAGATGACCTCCAGATGACCTCCAGATGACCTCCAGATGATCTCAAGATGACCTCCAGATGACCTCAGATGACCTCCAGATGACCTCCAGATGACCTCCAGATGACCTCCAGATGACCTCCAGATGACCTCCAGATGACCTCCAGATGACCTCCAAGATGACCTCCAGATGACCTCCAGATGACCTCCAGATGACCTCCAGATGACCTCTAGATGACCTCCAGATGACCTCCAGATGACCTCCAGATGACCTCCAGATGACCTCCAGATGACCTCCTAGATGACCTCCAGATGACCTCCAGATGACCTCCAGATGACCTCCAGATGACCTCCAGATGACCTCCAGATGACCTCCAGATGACCTCCAGATGACCTCCAGATGACCTCCAGATGACCTCCAGATGACCTCCCAGATGACCTCCAGATGACCTCCAGATGACCTCCAGATGACCTCCAGATGACCTCCAGATGACCTCCAGATGACCTCCAGATGACCTCCAGATGACCTCCAGATGACCTCCAGATGACCTCCAGATGACCTCCAGATGACCTCCAGATGACCTCAAGATGACCTCCAGATGACCTCCAGATGACCTCCAGATGACCTCCAGATGACCTCCAGATGACCTCCAGATGACCTCCAGATGACCTCCAGATGACCTCCAGATGACCTCCAGATGACCTCCAGATGACCTCCAGATGACCTCCAGATGACCTCCAGATGACCTCCAGATGACCTCCAGATGACCTCCAGATGACCTCCAGATGACCTCCAGATGACCTCCAGATGACCTCCAGATGACCTCCAGATGACCTCCAGATGACCTCCAGATGACCTCCAGATGACCTCCAGATGACCTCCAGATGACCTCCAGATGACCTCCAGATGACCTCCAGATGACCTCCAGATGACCTCCAGATGACCTCCAGATGACCTCCAGATGACCTCCAGATGACCTCCAGATGACCTCCAGATGACCTCCAGATGACCTCCAGATGACCTCCAGTTGACCTCCAGATGACCTCCAGATGACCTCCAGATGACCTCCAGATGACCTCCAGATGACCTCCAGATGACCTCCAGATGACCTCCAGATGACCTCCAGATGACCTCCAGATGACCTCCAGATGACCTCCAGATGACCTCCAGATGACCTCCAGATGACCTCCAGATGACCTCCAGATGACCTCCCAGATGACCTCCAGATGACCTCCAGATGACCTCCAGATGACCTCCAGATGACCTCCAGATGACCTCCAGATGACCTCCAGATGACCTCCAGATGACCTCCAGATGACCTCCAGATGACCTCCAGATGACCTCCAGATGACCTCCAGATGACCTCCAGATGACCTCCAGATGACCTCCAGATGACCTCCAGATGACCTCCAGATGACCTCCAGATGACCTCTAGTTGACCTCCAGATGACCTCCAGATGACCTCCAGATGACCTCCAGATGACCTCCAGATGACCTCCAGATGACCTCCAGATGACCTCCAGATGACCTCCAGATGACCTCCAGATGACCTCCAGATGACCTCCAGATGACCTCCAGATGACCTCCAGATGACCTCCAGATGACCTCCAGATGACCTCCAGATGACCTCCAGATGACCTCCAGATGACCTCCAGATGACCTCCAGATGACCTCCAGATGACCTCAGATGACCTCCAGATGACCTCCAGATGACCTCCAGATGACCTCCAGATGACCTCCAGATGACCTCCAGATGACCTCCAGATGACCTCCAGATGACCTCCAGATGACCTCCAGATGACCTCCAGATGACCAGATGACCTCCAGATGACCTCCAGATGACCTCCAGATGACCTCCAGATGACCTCCAGATGACCTCCAGATGACCTCCAGATGACCTCCAGATGACCTCCTAGATGACCTCCAGATGACCTCCAGATGACCTCCAGATGACCTCCAGATGACCTCCAGATGACCTCCAGATGACCTCCAGATGACCTCCAGATGACCTCCAGATGACCTCCAGATGACCTCCAGATGACCTCCAGATGACCTCCAGATGACCTCCAGATGACCTCCAGATGACCTCCAGATGACCTCCAGATGACCTCCAGATGACCTCCAGATGACCTCCAGATGACCTCCAGATGACCTCCAGATGACCTCCAGATGACCTCCAGATGACCTCCAGATGACCTCCAGATGACACTCCAGATGACCTCCAGATGACCTCTAGATGACCTCCAGATGACCTCCAGATGACCTCCAGATGACCTCCAGATGACCTCCAGATGACCTCCAGATGACCTCCAGATGACCTCCAGATGACCTCCAGATGACCTCCAGATGACCTCCAGATGACCTCTAGATGACCTCCAGATGACCTCCAGATGACCTCCAGATGACCTCCAGATAACCTCCAGATGACCTCCAGATGACCTCCAGATGACCTCCAGATGACCTCCAGATGACCTCCAGATGACCTCCAGATGACCTCCAGATCCAGATGACCTCCAGATGACCTCCAGATGACCTCCAGATGACCTCAAGATGACCTCCAGATGACCTCCAGATGACCTCCAGATGACCTCCAGATGACCTCCAGATGACCTCCAGATGACCTCCAGATGACCTCCAGATGACCTCTAGATGACCTCCAGATGACCTCCAGATGACCTCCAGATGACCTCCAGATGACCTCCAGATGACCTCCAGATGACCTCTAGATGACCTCCAGATGACCTCTAGATGACCTCCAGATGACCTCCAGATGACCTCCAGATGACCTCCAGATGACCTCCAGATGACCTCCAGATGACCTCCAGATGACCTCCAGATGACCTCCAGATGACCTCCAGATGACCTCCAGATGACCTCCAGATGACCTCCAGATGACCTCCAGATGACCTCCAGATGACCTCCAGATGACCTCCAGATGACCTCCAGATGACCTCCAGATGACCTCCAGATGACCTCCAGATGACCTCCAGATGACCTCCAGATGACCTCCAGATGACCTCAAGATGACCTCCAGATGACCTCCAGATGACCTCCAGATGACCTCCAGATGACCTCCAGATGACCTCCAGATGACCTCCAGATGACCTCCAGATGACCTCCAGATGACCTCCAGATGACCTCCAGATGACCTCCAGATGACCTCCAGATGACCTCCAGATGACCTCCAGATGACCTCCAGATGACCTCCAGATGACCTCCAGATGACCTCCAGATGACCTCCAGATGACCTCCAGATGACCTCCAGATGACCTCCAGATGACCTCCAGATGACCTCCAGATGACCTCCAGATGACCTCCAGATGACCTCCAGATGACCTCCAGATGACCTCCAGATGACCTCCAGATGACCTCCAGATGACCTCCAGATGACCTCCAGATGACCTCAAGATGACCTGACCTCCAGATGACCTCCAGATGACCTCCAGATGACCTCTAGTTGACCTCCAGATGACCTCCAGATGACCTCCAGATGACCTCCAGATGACCTCCAGATGACCTCCAGATGACCTCCAGATGACCTCCAGATGACCTAAAGATGACCTCCAGATGACCTCCAGATGACCTCCAGATGACCTCCAGATGACCTCCAGATGACCTCTAGTTGACCTCCAGATGACCTCCAGATGACCTCCAGATGACCTCCAGATGACCTCCAGATGACCTCCAGATGACCTCCAGATGACCTCCAGATGACCTCCAGATGACCTCCAGATGACCTCCAGATGACCTCCAGATGACCTCCAGATGACCTCCATGACCTCTAGATGACCTCCAGATGACCTCCAGATGACCTCCAGATGACCTCCAGATGACCTCCAGATGACCTCTAGATGACCTCCAGATGACCTCCAGATGACCTCCAGATGACCTACAGATGACCTCCAGATGACCTCCAGATGACCTCCAGATGACCTCCAGATGACCTCCAGATGACCTCCAGATGACCTCCAGATGACCTCCAGATGACCTCCAGATGACCTCCAGATGACCTCCAGATGACCTCCAGATGACCTCCAGATGACCTCCACCTGACCTCCACCTGACCTCCAGATGACCTCCAGATGACCTCTAGATGATCTCCAGATGACCTCCAGATGACCTCCAGATGACCTCCAGATGACCTCCAGATGACCTCTAGTTGACCTCCAGATGACCTCCAGATGACCTCCAGATGACCTCCAGATGACCTCCAGATGACCTCCAGATGACCTCCAGATGACCTCCAGATGACCTCCAGATGACCTCTAGATGACCTCCAGATGACCTCCAGATGACCTCCAGATGACCTCCAGATGACCTCCAGATGACCTCCAGATGACCTCCAGATGACCTCCGGATGACCTCCAGATGACCTCCAGATGACCTCCAGCTGACCTCCAGATGACCTCCAGATGACCTCCAGATGACCTCCAGATGACCTCCAGATGACCTCCAGATGACCTCCAGATGACCTCCAGATGACCTCCAGATGACCTCCAGATGACCTCCAGATGACCTCCAGATGACCTCCAGATGACCTCCAGATGACCTCCACATGACCTCCAGATGACCTCCAGATGACCTCCAGATGACCTCCAGATGACCTCCAGATGACCTCCAGATGACCTCCAGATGACCTCCAGATGACCTCCAGATGACCTCCAGATGACCCCCAGATGACCTCCAGATGACCTCCAGATGACCTCCAGATGACCTCCAGATGACCTCCAGATGACCTCCAGATGACCTCCAGATGACCTCCGGATGACCTCCAGATGACTTCCAGATGACCTCCAGATGACCTCCAGATGACCTCCAGATGACCTCCAGATGACCTCCAGATGACCACCAGATGACCTCCAGATGACCTCCAGATGACCTCCAGATGACCTCCAGATGACCTCCAGATGACCTCCAGATGACCTCCAGATGACCTCCAGATGACCTCCAGATGACCTCCAGATGACCTCCAGGTAACCTCCAGATGACCTCCAGATGACCTCCAGATGACCTCAGATGACCTCCAGATGACCTCCAGATGACCTCCAGATGACCTCCAGATGACCTCCAGATGACCTCCAGATGACCTCCAGATGACCTCCAGATGACCTCCAGATGACCTCAAGATGACCTCCAGATGACCTCCAGATGACCTACAGATGACCTCCAGATGACCTCCAGATGACCTCCAGATGACCTCCAGATGACCTCCAGATGACCTCCAGATGACCTCCAGATGACCTCCAGATGACCTCCAGATGACCTCCAGATGACCTCCAGATGACCTCCAGATGACCTCCAGATAACCTCCAGATGACCTCCAGATGACCTCCAGATGACCTCCAGATGACCTCCAGATGACCTCCAGATGACCTCCAGATGACCTCCAGATGACCTCCAGATGACCTCCAGATGACCTCCAGATGACCTCCAGATGACCTCCAGATGACCTCCAGATGACCTCCAGATGACCTCCAGATGACCTCCAGATGATCTCAAGATGACCTCCAGATGACCTCCAGATGACCTCCAGATGACCTCAAGATGACCTCTAGATGACCTCCAGATGACCTCCAGATGACCTCCAGATGACCTCCAGATGACCTCCAGATGACCTCCAGATGACCTCCAGATGACCTCTAGTTGACCTCCAGATGACCTCCAGATGACCTCCAGATGACCTCCAGATGAACTCCAGATGACCTCCAGATGACCTCCAGATGACCTCCAGATGACCTCCAGATGACCTCCAGATGACCTCCAGATGACCTCCAGATGACCTCCAGATGACCTCCAGATGACCTCCAGATGACCTCCAGATGACCTCCAGATGACCTCCAGATGACCTCCAGATGACCTCCAGATGACCTCCAGATGACCTCCAGATGACCTCCAGATGACCTCCAGATGACCTCCAGATGACCTCCAGATGACCTCCAGATGACCTCCAGATGACCTACAGATGACCTCCAGATGACCTCCAGATGACCTCCAGATGACCTCTAGATGACCTCCAGATGACCTCCAGATGACCTCCAGATGACCTCCAGATGACCTCCAGATGACCTCCAGATGACCTCCAGATGACCTCCAGATGACCTCCAGATGACCTCTAGATGACCTCCAGATGACCTCCAGATGACCTCCAGATGACCTCCAGATGACCTCCAGATGACCTCCAGATGACCTCCAGATGACCTCCAGATGACCTCCAGATGACCTCCAGATGACCTCCAGATGACCTCCAGATGACCTCCAGATGACCTCCAGATGACCTCCAGATGACCTCTCAGATGACCTCCAGATGACCTCCAGATGACCTCCAGATGACCTCCAGATGACCTCCAGATGACCTCCAGATGACCTCCAGATGACCTCCAGATGACCTCCAGATGACCTCCAGATGACCTCCAGATGACCTCCAGATGACCTCAGATGACCTCCAGTTGACCTCCCAGATGACCTCAAGATGACCTCCAGATGACCTCCAGATGACCTCCAGATGACCTCCAGTTGACCTCCAGATGACCTCCAGATGACCTCCAGATGACCTCCAGATGACCTCAGATGACCTCCAGATGACCTCCAGATGACCTCTAGATGACCTCCAGATGACCTCCAGATGACCTCCAGATGACCTCCAGATGACCTCCAGATGACCTCCAGATGACCTCCAGATGACCTAAAGATGACCTCCAGATGACCTCCAGATGACCTCCAGATGACCTCCAGTTGACCTCCAGATGACCTCCAGATGACCTCCAGATGACCTCCAGATGATCTCAAGATGACCTCTCAGATGACCTCCAGATGACCTCCAGATGACCTCCAGATGACCTCCAGATGACCTCCAGATGACCTCCAGCTGACCTCCAGATGACCTCCAGATGACCTCCAGATGACCTCCAGATGACCTCCAGATGACCTCTAGATGACCTCCTGATGACCTCCAGATGACCTCCTAGATGACCTCCAGTGACCTCCAGATGACCTCTCAGATGACCTCAGATGACCTCCAGATGACCTCCAGATGACCTCCAGATGACCTCCAGATGACCTCCAGATGACCTCCAGATGACCTCCAGATGACCTCCAGATGACCTCCAGATGACCTCCAGATGACCTGACCTCCAGATGACCTCCAGATGACCTCCAGATGACCTCAGTTGACCTCCAGATGACCTCCAGATGACCTCCAGATGACCTCCAGATGACCTCCAGATGACCTCCAGATGACCTCCAGATGACCTCAAGATGACCTCCAGATGACCTCCAGATGACCTCCAGATGACCTCCAGATGACCTCCAGATGACCTCCAGATGACCTCCAGATGACCTCCAGATGACCTCCAGATGACCTCCAGATGACCTCCAGATGACCTCCAGATGACCTCCAGATGACCTCCAGATGACCTCCAGATGACCTCCAGATGACCTCCAGATGACCTCCCAGATGACCTCCAGATGACCTCCAGATGACCTCCAGTTGACCTCCAGATGACCTCCCAAGATGACCTCCAGATGACCTCCAGATGACCTCCAGATGACCTCCAGATGACCTCCAGATGACCTCCAGATGACCTCCAGATGACCTCCAGATGACCTCCAGATGACCTCCAGATGACCTCCAGATGACCTCCAGATGACCTCCAGATGACCTCTAGTTGACCTCCGATGACCTCCAGATGACCTCCAGATGACCTCCAGATGACCTCCAGATGACCTCCAGATGACCTCCAGATGACCTCCAGATGACCTCCAGATGACCTCCAGATGACCTCCAGATGACCTCCAGATGACCTCCAGATGACCTCCAGATGACCTCTAGATGACCTCCAGATGACCTCCAGATGACCTCCAGATGACCTCCAGATGACCTCCAGATGACCTCCAGATGACCTCCAGATGACCTCCAGATGACCTCCAGATGACCTCCAGATGACCTCCAGATGACCTCCAGATGACCTCCAGATGACCTCCAGATGATCTCAAGATGACCTCCAGATGACCTCCAGATGACCTCCAGATGACCTCCAGATGACCTCCAGATGACCTCCAGATGACCTCCAGATGACCTCCAGATGACCTCCAGATGACCTCCAGATGACCTCCAGATGATCTCAAGATGACCTCCAGATGACCTCCAGATGACCTCCAGATGACCTCCAGATGACCTCCAGATGACCTCCAGATGACCTCCAGATGACCTCCAGATGACCTCCAGATGACCTCCAGATGACCTCCAGATGACCTCCAGATGACCTCCAGTTGACCTCCAGATGACCTCCAGATGACCTCCAGATGACCTCCAGATGACCTCCAGATGACCTCCAGATGACCTCCAGATGACCTCCAGATGACCTCCAGATGACCTCCAGATGACCTCCAGATGACCTCCAGATGACCTCCAGATGACCTCCAGATGACCTCCAGATGACCTCCAGATGACCTCCAGATGACCTCCAGATGACTTCCAGATGACCTCCAGATGACCTCCAGATGACCTCCAGATGACCTCCAGATGACCTCCAGATGACCTCCAGATGACCTTCTAGGTGACCTCCAGATGACCTCCAGATGACCTCCAGATGACCTCCAGATGACCTCCAGATGACCTCCAATGACCTCCTAGATGACCTCCAGATGACCTCCAGATGACCTCTAGATGACCTTCCAGATGACCTCCAGATGACCTCCAGATGACCTCCAGATGACCTAGTGACCTCCAGATGACCTCCAGATGACCTCCAGATGACCTCCAGATGACCTCCAGATGACCTCCAGATGACCTCCAGATGACCTCCAGATGACCTCCAGATGACCTCCAGATGACCTCCAGATGACCTCCAGATGACCTCCCAGATGACCTCCAGATGACCTCCAGATGACCTCCAGATGACCTCCAGATGACCTCCAGATGACCTCCAGATGACCTCCAGATGACCTCCAGATGACCTCCAGATGACCTCCAGATGACCTCCAGATGACCTCCAGATGACCTCCAGATGACCTCCAGATGACCTCCAGATGACCTCCAGATGACCTCCAGATGACCTCCAGATGACCTCCAGATGACCTCCAGATGACCTCCAGATGACCTCCAGATGACCTCCAGATGACCTCCAGATGACCTCCAGATGACCTCCAGATGACCTCCAGATGACCTCCAGATGACCTCCAGATGACCTCCAGATGACCTCAAGATGACCTCCAGATGACCTCCAGATGACCTCCAGATGACCTCCGGGTGACCTCCAGATGACCTCCCAGATGACCTCAAGATGACCTCCAGATGACCTCCAGATGACCTCCAGATGACCTCCAGATGACCTCCAGATGACCTCCAGATGACCTCCAGATGACCTCCAGATGACTTCCAGATGACCTCCAGATGACCTCCAGATGACCTCCAGATGACCTCCAGATGACCTCCAGATGACCTCAGATGACCTTCTAGATGACCTCCAGATGACCTCCAGATGACCTCCAGATGACCTCCAGATGACCTCCAGATGACCTCCAGTTGACCTCCAGATGACCTCCAGATGATCTCAAGATGACCTCTCGTTGACCTCCAGATGACCTCAAGATGACCTCCAGATGACCTCCAGATGACCTCCAGATGACCTCCAGATGACCTCCAGATGACCTCCAGATGACCTCCAGATGACCTCCAGATGACCTCCAGATGATCTCAAGATGACCTCTCGTTGACCTCCAGATGAACTCCAGATAACCTCCAGATGACCTCCAGATGACCTCCAGATGACCTCCAGATGATCTCAAGATGACTTCCAGATGACCTCCAGATGACCTCCAGATGACCTCCAGATGACCTCCAGATGACCTCCAGATGACCTCCAGCTGACCTCCAGATGACCTCCAGATGACCTCCAGATGACCTCCAGATGACCTCCAGATGACCTCCAGATGACCTCCAGATGACCTCCAGATGACCTCAAGATGACCTCCAGATGACCTCCTGTTGACCTCCAGATGACCTCAAGATGACCTCCAGATGACCTCCAGATGACCTCCAGATGACCTCCAGATGACC
Source organism: Drosophila repletoides (assembly GCA_018150835.1). Lineage (NCBI taxonomy): Eukaryota > Metazoa > Arthropoda > Insecta > Diptera > Drosophilidae > Drosophila > Drosophila repletoides. The sequence continues at coordinate 37,422 of JAECWQ010000238.1, forward strand.
TCAAGATGACCTCCAGATGACCTCCAGATGACCTCCAGATGACCTAAAGATGACCTCCAGATGACCTCCAGATGACCTCCAGATGACCTCCAGATGACCTCCAGATGAACTCCAGATGACCTCCAGATGACCTCTAGTTGACCTCCAGATGACCTCCAGATGACCTCCAGATGACCTCCAGATGACCTCCAGATGACCTCCAGATGACCTCCAGATGACCTCCAGATGACCTCCAGATGACCTCCAGATGACCTCCAGATGACCTCCAGATGACCTCCAGATGACCTCTAGTTGACCTCCTGTTGACCTCCAGATGACCTAAAGATGACCTCCAGATGACCTCCAGATGACCTCCAGATGACCTCCAGTTGACCTCCAGATGACCTCCAGATGACCTCCAGATGACCTCCAGATGACCTCCAGATGACCTCCAGATGACCTCCAGATGACCTCCAGATGACCTCCAGATGACCTCTAGATGACCTCCAGATGACCTCCAGATGACCTCCAGATGACCTCCAGATGACCTCCAGATGAACTCCAGATGACCTCCAGATGACCTCCAGTTGACCTCCCTGTTGACCTCCAGATGACCTAAAGATGACCTCCAGATGACCTCCAGATGACCTCCAGATGACCTCCCAGTTGACCTCCAGATGACCTCCTTGATGACCTCTTGTTGACCTCCAGATGACCTCCAGATGACCTCCAGATGACCTCCAGATGACCTCCAGATGACCTCCAGATGACCTCTAGTTGACCTCCAGATGACCTCCAGATGACCTCCAGATGACCTCCAGATAACCTCCAGATGACCTAAAGATGACCTCCAGATGACCTCCAGATGACCTCCAGATGACCTCCAGTTGACCTCCAGATGACCTCCAGATGACCTCCAGATGACCTCCAGATGACCTCCAGATGACCTCCAGATGACCTCCAGATGACCTCCAGATGACCTCCAGATGACCTCCAGATGACCTCCAGATGACCTCCAGATGACCTCCAGATGACCTCCAGATGACCTCCAGATGATCTCCAGATGACCTCCAGATGACCTCCAGATGACCTCCAGATGACCTCCAGATGACCTCCAGATGACCTCCAGATGACCTCCAGATGACCTCCAGATGATCTCCAGATGACCTCCAGATGACCTCCAGATGACCTCCAGATGACCTCCAGATGACCTCCTGTTGACCTCCAGATGACCTCAAGATGACCTCCAGATGACCTCCAGATGACCTCCAGCTGACCTCCAGATGACCTCTAGTTGACCTCCAGATGACCTCCAGATGACCTCCAGATGACCTCCAGATGACCTCCAGATGACCTCCAGATGATCTCAAGATGACCTCCAGATGACCTCCAGATGACCTCCAGATGACCTCCAGATGACCTCCAGATGACCTCCAGATGACCTCCAGATGACCTCCTGTTGACCTCCAGATGACCTCCAGATGACCTCCAGATGACCTCCAGATGACCTCCAGATGACCTCCAGATGACCTCCGGACCTCTAGATGACCTCCACATAACCTCCAGATGACCTCTCAGATGACCTTCTGAGGACTTCCAGATGACCTCTAGATGACCTCAAGATTATTTCCAGATGACCTCCAGATGACCTCCAGATGACCTCCAGATGACCTCCTGCTGACCTCCAGACGACCTCCAGATGACCTCCAGAGGACCTCCAGATGACCTCCAGATGACCTCCAGATAACATCCAGATGACCTCTAGATGACCTCCTGATGACTTCCAGATGACCTCTAGATGAAGTCAGATGACCTCCAGATGACCTCCAGATAACATCCAGATGTCCTCTAGATGACCTTCTGAGGACCTCCAGATGACCTCTAGTAACTCAGATGACCTCCAGATGACCTCCAGATGACCTCCAGATAACCTCTTGATGAACTCCAGATGATTTCCAGATGACCTCAGATGACCTCCAGATAACCTCCAGATGACCTCCACATGACCTCCAGCTGACCACCATATGACCTCCAGATGACCGCAAGAAGACCTGCAGATGACTTTCAGACGACCTCTAGATTTCCTCCTGATGACGTCCAGACGACCTCTAGAGTAACTCCAGATGACCTCCAGATGACCTACAGGTTACCTCCAGATGAGCTCCTGTTGACCTCCAGATGACCTCAAGATGACCTCCAGATGACCTCCAGATGACCTCCAGATGACCTCCAGATGACCTCCAGATGACCTCCAGATGACCTCCAGATGACCTCCAGATGACCTCTAGTTGACCTCCAGATGAACTCCAGATAACCTCCAGATGACCTCCAGATGACCTCCAGATGACCTCCAGATGATCTCAAAATGACCTCTAGTTGACCTCCAGATGACCTCCAGATGACCTCAAGATGACCTCCAGATGAACTCCAGATAACCTCCAGATGACCTCCAGATGACCTCCAGATGACCTCCAGATGACCTCCAGATGATCTCAAGATGACCTCCAGATGACCTCCAGATGACCTCCAGATGACCTCCAGATGACCTCCAGATGACCTCCAGATGACCTCTAGTTGACCTCCAGATGACCTCCAGATGACCTCCAGATGACCTCCACTTGACCTCCAGATGACCTCCAGTTGACCTCCTGTTGACCTCCAGATGACCTCCAGATGACCTCTAGATGACCTCCAGATGACCTCCTGATGACCTCCAGATGACCTCTAGATGATCTCCAGATGACCTCCAGATGACCTCCAGATCACCTCCAGATGACCTCCAGATGACCTCCAGATGACCTCCAGATGACCTCCAGATGACCCCCAGATGACCTCCAGATGACCTCTAGTTGACCTCCAGATGAGCTCCAGATGACCTCCAGATGAACTCCAGATGACCTCCAGATGACCTCCAGATGACCTCCAGATGACCTCCAGATGACCTCCAGATGACCTCAAGATGACCTCCAGATGACCTCCAGATGACCTCCAGATGACCTCCAGATGACCTCCAGATGACCTCCAGATGACCTCCAGATGACCTCCAGATGACCTCCAGATGACCTCCAGATGACCTCCAGATGACCTCCAGATGACCTCCAGATGACCTCCAGATGACCTCCAGATGACCTCCAGATGACCTCCAGATGACCTCCAGATGACCTCCAGATGACCTCCAGATGACCTCCAGATGACCTCCAGATGACCTCCAGATGACCTCCAGATGACCTCCAGATGACCTCCAGATGACCTCCAGATGACCTCCAGATGACCTCCAGATGACCTCCAGATGACCTCCAGATGACCTCCAGATGACCTCTAGTTGACCTCCGTTGACCTCCAGATGACTCCAGATGACCTCCAGATGACCTCCAGATGACCTCCAGATGACCTCCAGATGACCTCCAGATGACCTCCAGATGACCTCCAGATGACCTCCAGATGACCTCCAGATGACCTCCAGATGACCTCCAGATGACCTCCAGATGACCTCCAGATGACCTCCAGATGACCTCCAGATGACCTCCAGATGACCTCCAGATGACCTCCAGATGACCTCCAGATGACCTCCAGATGACCTCCAGATGACCTCCAGATGACCTCCAGATGACCTCTAGTTGACCTCCAGACCTCCAGATGACCTCCAGATGACCTCCAGATGACCTCCAGATGACCTCCAGATGACCTCCAGATGATCTCCAAGATGACCTCCAGTTGACCTCCAGATGACCTCCAGATGACCTCAAGATGACCTCCAGATGACCTCCAGATGACCTCCAGATGACCTCCAGATGACCTCCAGATGACCTCCAGATGACCTCCAGATGACCTCTAGATGACCTCCAGATGACCTCCAGATGACCTCTCCAGATGACCTCCAGATGACCTCCAGATGACCTCCAGATGACCTCCAGATGACCTCCAGATGACCTCCAGATGACCTCCAGATGACCTCCAGATGACCTCCAGTTGACCTCCGATGACCTCCAGATGACCTCCAGATGACCTCCAGATGACCTCCAGATGACCTCCAGATGACCTCCAGTTGACCTCCAGATGACCTCTAGTTGACCTCCTGTTGACCTCCAGATGACCTCCAGATGACCTCTAGATGACCTCCAGATGACCTCCTGATGACCTCCAGATGACCTCTAGATGACCTCCAGATGACCTCCAGATGACCTCCAGATGACCTCCAGATGACCTCCAGATGACCTAAAGATGACCTCCAGATGACCTCCAGATGACCTCCAGATGACCTCCAGATGACCTCCAGATGACCTCCAGATGACCTCCAGATGACCTCCAGATGACCTCCAGATGACCTCCAGATGACCTCCAGATGACCTCCAGATGACCTCTAGATGACCTCCAGATGACCTCCAGATGACCTCCAGATGACCTCCAGATGACCTCCAGATGACCTCCAGATGACCTCCAGATGACCTCCAGATGAACTCCAGATGACCTCCAGATGACCTCTAGTTGACCTCCTGTTGACCTCCAGATGACCTAAAGATGACCTCCAGATGACCTCCAGATGACCTCCAGATTACCTCTACTTGACCTCCAGATGACCTCTTGTTGACCTCCTGTTGACCTCCAGATGACCTCACGATGACCTCTAGATGACCTCCAAATGACCTCCTGATGACCTCCAGATGACCTCTAGATGATCTCCAGATGACATCCAGATGACCTCCATATGACCTCCAGATAACATCCAGATGACCTAAAGATGACCTCCAGATGACCTCCAGATGACCTCCAGATGACCTCTAGTTGACCTCCAGATGAGCTCCAGATGACCTCCAGATGAATTCCAAATGACCTCCAGATGACCTCCAGATGACCTCCAGATGACCTCCAGATGACCTCCAGATGACCTCCAGATGACCTCCAGATGACCTCCAGATGACCTCCAGATGACCTCCAGATGACCTCCAGATGATCTCCAGATGACCGCCAGATAACCTCCAGATGACCTTAAGATGACCTCCAGATGACCTCCAGATGACCTCCAGATGACCTCCAGATGACCTCCAGATGATCTCCAGATGACCTCCAGATGACCTCCAAGATAACATCCAGATGACCTCCAGATGACCTCCATATGACCTCCAGATAACATCCAGATGACCTAAAGATGACCTCCAGATGACCTCCAGATGACCTCTAGTTGACCTCCAGATGACCTCTAGTTGACCTCCTGTTGACCTCCAGATGACCTCCAGATGACCTCCAGCTGACCTCCAGATGACCTCTAGTTGACCTCCAGATGACCTCCAGATGACCTCCAGATGACCTCCAGATGACCTCCAGATGACCTCCAGATGATCTCAAGATGACCTCTAGTTGACCTCCAGATGACCTCCAGATGACCTCCAGATGAACTCCAGATAACCTCCAGATGACCTCCAGATGACCTCCTGTTGACCTCCAGATGACCTCCAGATGACCTCCAGATGACCTCCAGATGACTTCCAGATGACCTCTAGATGACCTCCAGACCTCTAGATGACCTCCACATAACATCCAGATGTCCTCTAGATGACCTTCTGAGGACTTCCAGACGACCTCCTTGAGCAACTCCAGAGGACCTCCAGATGACCTCCAGATGACCTCCAGATAACCTCCAGATGACCTCCTGGCTGACCTCCAGATGACCTCTAGATGACCTCCAGAGGACCTCCAGATGACCTCCAGATGACCTCCAGATAACATCCAGATGACCTCTAGATGACATCCTGATGACTTCCAGACGACCTCTAGAGGAAGTCCAGAGGACCTCCAGATGACCTCCACATAACATCCAGATGTCCTCTAGATGACCTTCTGAGGACTTCCAGACGACCTCTAGAGTAACTCCAGATGACCTCCAGATGACCTCCAGATGACTTCCAGATAACCTCTTGATGAACTCCAAATTATTTCCAGACGACCTCAAGATGACCTCCAGATAACCTCCAGATGACCTCCACATGACCTCCAGCTGACCACCATATGACCTCCAGATGACCGCAAGAAGACCTGCAGATGACTTTCAGACGACCTCTAGATTTCCTCCTGATGACCTCCAGATGACCTCCAGATTACCTCCAGATGACCTCCAGATGACCTACAGGTTACCTCCAGATGACCTCCTGTTGACCTCCAGATGACCTAAAGATGACCTCCAGATGACCTCCAGATGACCTCCAGATGACCTCCAGATGACCTCCAGATGACCTCCAGATGACCTCCAGATGACCTCCAGATGACCTCCAGATGACCTCCAGATGACCTCCAGATGACCTCTAGTTGACCTCCTGTTGACCTCCAGATGACCTACAGATGACCTCCAGATGACTTCCAGATGACCTCCAGATTACCTCCACTTGACCTCCAGATGACCTCTTGTTGACCTCCAGTTGACCTCCAGATGACCTCAAGATGACCTCTAGATGACCTCCAAATGACCTCCTGATGACCTCCAGATGACCTCTAGATGATCTCCAGATGACCTCCAGATGACCTCCAATGACCCAGATGACCTCCAGATAACCTCCAGATGACCTCAAGATGACCTCCAGATGACCTCCAGATGACCTCCAGATGACCTCCAGATGACCTCCAGATGACCTCCAGATGACCTCCAGATGACCTCCAGATGAGCTCCAGATGACCTCCAGATGATCTCCAGATGACCTCCAGATGACCTCCAGATGACCTCTCAGATGACCTCCAGATGACCTCCAGATGACCTCCAGATGACCTCCAGATGACCTCCAGATGACCTCCAGATGACCTCCAGATGACCTCCAGATGACCTCCAGATGACCTCCAGATGACCTCTAGTTGACCTCCTGTTGACCTCCAGATGACCTAAAGATGACCTCCAGATGACCTCCAGATGACCTCCAGATTACCTCCAGTTGACCTCCAGATGACCTCTTGTTGACCTCCTGTTGACCTCCAGATGACCTCAGATGACCTCTAGATGACCTCCAGATGACCTCCAGATGACCTCCAGATGACCTCCATATGACCTCCAGATAACATCCAGATGACCTAAAGATGACCTCCAGATGACCTCCAGATGACCTCCAGATGACCTCTAGTTGACCTCCAGATGAGCTCCAGATGACCTCCAGATGAATTCCAAATGACCTCCAGATGACCTCCAGATGACCTCCAGATGACCTCCAGATGACCTCCAGATGACCTCCAGATGACCTCCAGATGACCTCCAGATGACCTCCAGATGACCTCCAGATGACCTCCAGATGATCTCCAGATGACCGCAAGATAACATCCAGATGACCTTAAGATGACCTCCAGATGACCTCCAGATGACCTCCAGATGACCTACAGATGACCTCCAGATGATCTCCAGATGACCTCCAGATTACCTCCAGATGACCTCCAGATGACCTCTAGTTGACCTCCTCTTGACCTCCAGATGAACTCCACATGACCTCCAGATGACCTCCAGATGACCTCCAGCTGACCTCCAGATGACCTCCAGTTGACCTCCAGATGACCTCCAGATGACCTCCAGATGACCTCCAGATGACCTCCAGATGACCTCCAGATGACCTCCAGATGATCTCCAGATGACCTCCAGATGACCTCCAGATGACCTCCAGATGACCTCCAGATGACCTCCAGATGACCTCCAGATGACCTCCAGATGACCTCCAGTTGACCTCCAGATGACCTCCAGATGACCTCCAGATGACCTCCAGATGACCTCCAGATGACCTCTAGATGACCTCCAGACCTCTAGATGACCTCCACATAACATCCAGATGTCCTCTAGATGACCTTCTGAGGACTTCCAGATGACCTCTTGATGAACTCAAAATTATTTCCAGACGACCTCAAGATGACCTCCAGATAACCTCCAGATGACCTCCTGCTGACTTCCAGACGACCTCTAGAGCAACTCCAGAGGACCTCCAGATGACCTCCAGATGACCTCCAGATAACCTCCAGATGACCTCTAGATGACCTCCTGATGACCTCCAGACGACCTCTAGAGGACCTCCAGAGGACCTCCAGATGACCTCCAGATGACCTCCAGATGACCTCCAGATGACTTCCAGACGACCTCTAGAGTAACTCCAGATGACCTCCAGATGACCTCCAGATGACTTCCAGATAACCTCTTGATGAACTCCAAATTATTTCCAGACGACCTCAAGATGACCTCCAGATAACCTCCAGATGACCTCCACATGACCTCCAGCTGACCACCATATGACCTCCAGATGACCGCAAGAAGACCTGCAGATGACTTTCAGACGACCTCTAGATTTCCTCCTGATGACGTCCAGACGACCTCTAGAGTAACTCCAGATGACCTCCAGATGACCTCCAGGTGACCTCCAGATGACCTCCTAGTTGACCTCCAGATGACCTCCAGATGACCTCAAGATGACCTCCAGATGACCTCCAGATGACCTCCAGATGACCTCCAGATGACCTCCAGATGACCTCCAGATGACCTCCAGATGACCTCCAGATGATCTCAAGATGACCTCCAGATGACCTCCAGATGACCTCCAGATGACCTCCAGGTGACCTCCAGATGACCTCCAGATGACCTCCAGATGACCTCCAGATGACCTCCAGATGACCTCCAGATGACCTCCAGATGACCTCCAGATGACCTCCAGATGACCTCCAGATGACCTCCAAGATGACCTCCAGATGACCTCCAGATGACCTCCAGATGACCTCCAGATGACCTCCAGATGATCTCCAGATGACCTCCAGATGACCTCCAGATGACCTCCAGATGACCTCCAGATGACCTCCAGATGACCTCCAGATGACCTCTAGTTGACCTCCAGATGACCTCCAGATGACCTCCAGATGACCTCCAGATGACCTCCAGATGACCTCCAGATGACCTCCAGATGACCTCCAGATGACCTCCAGATGACCTCCAGATGACCTCCAGATGACCTCCAGATGACCTCCCAGATGACCTCTAGATGACCTCCAGATGACCTCCAGATGACCTCCAGATGACCTCCAGATGACCTCCAGATGACCTCCAGATGACCTCCAGATGACCTCCAGATGACCTCCAGATGACCTCCAGATGACCTCCAGATGACCTCCAGATGACCTCCAGATGACCTCCAGATGACCTCCAGATGACCTCCAGATGACCTCCAGATGACCTCCAGATGACCTCCAGATGACCTCCAGATGACCTCCAGATGACCTCCCACCTGACCTCCAGATGACCTCCAGATGACCTCCAGATGACCTCCAGATGACCTCCAGATGACCTCCAGATGACCTCCAGATGACCTCCAGATGACCTCCTAGATGACCTCCAGATGACCTGCAGATGACCTCCCAGATGACCTCCAGATGACCTCCAGATGACCTCCAGATGACCTCCAGATGACCTCCAGATGACCTCCAGATGACCTCCAGATGACCTCCAGATGACCTCAAGATGACCTCCAGATGACCTCCAGATGACCTCCAGATAACCTCCAGATGACCTCCAGATGACCTCCAGATGACCTCCAGATGACCTCCAGATGACCTCCAGATGACCTCCAGATGACCTCCGGATGACCTCCAGATGACCTCCAGATGACCTCCAGATGACCTCCAGATGACCTCCAGATGACCTCCAGATGACCTCCAGATGACCTCCAGATGACCTCAAGATGACCTCTAGATGACCTCCAGATGACCTCCAGATGACCTCTAGATGACCTCCAGATGACCTCCAGATGACCTCCAGATGACCTCCAGATGACCTCCAGATGACCTCAAGATGACCTCCAGATGACCTCCAGATGACCTCCAGATGACCTCCAGATGACCTCCAGATGACCTCCAGATGACCTCCAGATGACCTCCAGATGACCTCCAGATGACCTCCAGATGACCTCCAGATGACCTCTAGTTGACCTCCAGATGACCTCCAGATGACCTCCAGATGACCTCCAGATGACCTCCAGATGACCTCCAGATGATCTCAAAATAACCTCTAGTTGACCTCCTGATGACCTCCAGATGACCTAAAGATGACCTCCAGATGAACTCCAGATAACCTCCAGATGACCTCCTGATGACCTCCAGATGACCTCCAGATGACCTCCAGATGACCTCCAGATGACCTCCAGATGACCTCCAGATGACCTCCAGATGACCTCCAGATGACTTCCAGATGACCTCCAGATGAGCTCCAGATGACCTCCAGATGATCTCCAGATGACCTCCAGATGACCTCCAGATGACCTCTAGATGACCTCCAGATGACCTCCAGATGACCTCCAGATGACCTCCAGATGACCTCCAGATGACCTCCAGATGACCTCCAGATGAACTCCAGATGACCTCCAGATGACCTCTAGATGACCTCCTGTTGACCTCCAGATGACCTCAAGATGACCTCCAGATGACCTCAGATGACCTCCAGATGACCTCTAGTTGATCTCCAGATGACCTCCTGTTGACCTCCTGTTGACCTCCAGTTAACCTCCAGATGACCTCAGATGACCTCCAGATGACCTCCAGATGACCTTGGCCTCCAGTTGACCTCCAGATGACCTCCAGATGACCTCCAGATGACCTCCAGATGACCTCCAGATGACCTCCAGATGACCTCCAGATGACCTCCAGATGACCTCCAGATGACCTCCAGATGACCTCCAGATGACCTCCAGATGACCTCCAGATGACCTCCAGATGACCTCCAGATGACCTCCAGATGAGCTCCAGATGACCTCCAGATGATCTCCAGATGACCTCCAGATGACCTCCAGATGACCTCTAGATGACCTCCAGATGACCTCCAGATGACCTCCAGATGACCTCCAGATGACCTCCAGATGACCTAAAGATGACCTCCAGATGACCTCCAGATGACCTCCAGATGACCTCCAGATGACCTCCAGATGACCTCCAGATGACTTCCAGATGACCTCCAGATGAGCTCCAGATGACCTCCAGATGATCTCCAGATGACCTCCAGATGACCTCCAGATGACCTCCAGATGACCTCCAGATGACCTCCAGATGACCTCCAGATGACCTCCAGATGACCTCCAGATGACCTCCAGATGAACTCCAGATGACCTCCAGATGACCTCTAGTTGACCTCCTGTTGACCTCCAGATGACCTAAAGATGACCTCCAGATGACTTCCAGATGACCTCCAGATTACCTCTACTTGACCTCCAGATGACCTCTTGTTGACCTCCTGTTGACCTCCAGATGACCTCCAGATGACCTCTTGTTGACCTCCTGTTGACCTCCAGATGACCTCCAGATGACCTCTAGATGATCTCCAGATGACCTCCAGATGACCTCCAGATGACCTCCAGATAACATCCAGATGACCTAAAGATGACCTCCAGATGACCTCCAGATGACCTCCAGATGACCTCCAGATGACCTCCAGATGATCTCCAGATGACCTCCAGATGACCTCCAGATGACCTCTAGATGACCTCCAGATGACCTCCAGATGACCTCCAGATGACCTCCAGATGACCTCCAGATGACCTCCAGATGACCTCTTGTTGACCTCCTGTTGACCTCCAGATGACCTCCAGATGACCTCCAGATGATCTCCAGATGACCTCCAGATGAGCTCCAGATGACCTCCAGATGATCTCAAGATGACCTCCAGATGACCTCCAGATGACCTCTAGATGACCTCCAGATGACCTCCAGATGACCTCCAGATGACCTCCAGATGACCTCCAGATGACCTCCAGATGACCTCCAGATGACCTCCAGATGAACTCCAGATGACCTCCAGATGACCTCTAGTTGACCTCCTGTTGACCTCCAGATGACCTAAAGATGACCTCCAGATGACCTCCAGATGACCTCCCAGATGACCTCAGTTGACCTCCAGATGACCTCTTGTTGACCTCCCAGTTGACCTCCAGATGACCTCAGATGACCTCCAGATGACCTCTAGATGACCTCCAGATGACCTCCAGATGACCTCCAGATGACCTCCAGATGACATCCAGATGACCTCCAGATGACCTCCAGATGACCTCCAGATGACCTCCAGATGACCTCCAGATGACCTCCAGATGACCTCCAGATGACCTCCAGATGACCTCCAGATGACCTCCAGATGACCTCCAGATGACCTCCAGATGACCTCCAGATGACCTCCAGATGACCTCCAGATGACCTCCAGATGACCTCCAGATGACCTCCAGATGACCTCCAGATGACCTCCAGATGACCTCCAGATGACCTCCAGATGACCTCCAGATGACCTCCAGATGACCTCCAGATGACCTCCAGATGACCTCCAGATGACCTCCAGATGACCTCCAGATGACCTCCAGATGACCTCCAGATGACCTCCAGATGACCTCCAGATGACCTCCAGATGACCTCCAGATGACCTCCTGTTGACCTCCAGATGACCTAAAGATGACCTCCAGATGACCTCCAGATGACCTCCAGCTGACCTCCAGATGACCTCCAGATGACCTCCAGATGACCTCCAGATGACCTCCAGATGACCTCCAGATGACCTCCAGATGATCTCCAGATGACCTCCAGATGACCTCCAGATGACCTCCAGATGACCTCCAGATGAACTCCAGATGACCTCCAGATGACCTCCAGATGACCTCCTGTTGACCTCCAGATGACCTCCAGATGACCTCCAGATGACCTCCAGATGACCTCCAGATGACCTCCAGATAACATCCAGATGACCTCTAGATGACATCCTGATGACTTCCAGACGACCTCTAGAGGAAGTCCAGAGGACCTCCAGATGACCTCCAGATAACATCCAGATGTCCTCTAGATGACCTTCAGATGACCTCCAGATGACCTCCTTGATGAACTCAAAGATGATTTCCAGATGACCTCAGATGACCTCCAGATGACCTCCAGATGACCTCCAGATGACCTCCAGCTGACCTCCAGATGACCTCCAGATGACCTCCAGATGACCTCCAGATGACCTCCAGATGACCTCCAGATGACCTCCAGTTGACCTCCAGATGACCTCAGATGACTTCCAGACGACCTCTAGATGACCTCCAGATGACCTCAGATGACCTCCACATGACATCCAGATGTCCTCTAGATGACCTCGATGACCTCTAAAGGACTTCCAGACGACCTCTAGATGACCTCCAGATGACCTCCAGATGACCTCCAGATGACCTCCAGATGACCTCCAGATGACCTCCAGATGAACTCCAAATTATTTCCAGACGACCTCAAGATGACCTCCAGATAACCTCCAGATGACCTCCACATGACCTCCAGCTGACCACCATATGACCTCCAGATGACCGCAAGAAGACCTGCAGATGACTTTCAGACGACCTCTAGATTTCCTCCTGATGACGTCCAGACGACCTCTAGAGTAACTCCAGATGACCTCCAGATGACCTACAGGTTACCTCCAGATGAGCTCCTGTTGACCTCCAGATGACCTAAAGATGACCTCCAGATGACCTCCAGATGACCTCCAGATGACCTCCAGATGACCTCCAGATGACCTCCAGATGATCTCAAGATGACCTCTAGTTGACCTCCAGATGAACTCCAGATGACCTCCAGATGACCTCCAGATGACCTCCAGATGATCTCAAAATAACCTCTAGTTGACCTCCTGATGACCTCCAGATGACCTAAAGATGACCTCCAGATGAACTCCAGATAACCTCCAGATGACCTCCAGATGACCTCCAGATGACCTCCAGATGACCTCCAGATGATCTCAAGATGACCTCCAGATGACCTCCAGGTGACCTCTAGATGACCTCCAGATGACCTCCAGATGACCTCCAGATGACCTCTAGTTGACCTCCTGATGACCTCCAGAAGACCTCCAATTACCTCTACTTGACCTCCAGATGACCTCTAGTTGACATCCTGTTGACCTCCAGATGACCTCCAGATGACCTCTAGATGACCTCCAAATGACCTCCTGATGACCTCCAGATGACCTCTAGATGATCTCCAGATGACTTCCAGATGACCTCCAGATGACCTCCAGATGACCTCCAGATGATCTCCAGATGACCTCCAGATGACCTCCAGATGACCTCTAGATGACCTCCAGATGACCTCCAGATGACCTCCAGATGACCTCCAGATAACCTCCAGATGACCTCCAGATGACCTCTAGATGACTTCCAGATGACCTCCAGATGACCTCCAGATGACCTCCAGATGACCTCCAGATGACCTCCAGATGACCTCCAGATGACCTCCAGATGACCTCCAGATGACCTCCAGATGACCTCCAGATGATCTCAAGATGACCTCCAGATGACCTCCAGATGACCTCCAGATGACCTCCAGATGACCTCCAGATGACCTCCAGATGACCTCCAGATGACCTCCAGATGACCTCCAGATGACCTCCAGATGAACTCCAGATGACCTCCAGATGACCTCTAGTTGACCTCCTGTTGACCTCCAGATGACCTCAAGATGACCTCCAGATGACTTCCAGATGACCTCCAGATGACCTCCAGTTGACCTCCAGATGACCTCTTGTTGACCTCCAGTTGACCTCCAGATGACCTCCAGATGACCTCCAGATGACCTCCTGTTGACCTCCAGATGACCTCCAGATGACCTCCAGATGACCTCCAGATGACCTCCAGATGACCTCCAGATGACCTCCAGATGACCTCCAGATGACCTCCAGATGACCTCAGATGACCTCCAGATGACCTCCAGATGACCTCCAGATGACCTCCAGATGACCTCCAGATGACCTCCAGATGACTTCCAGATGACCTCCAGATGACCTCCAGATGACCTCCAGATGACCTCAAGATGACCTCCAGATGACCTCCAGATGACCTCTAGATGACCTCCAGATGACCTCCAGATGACCTCCAGATGACCTCCAGATGACCTCCAGATGACCTCCAGATGACCTCCAGATGACCTCCAGATGACCTCCAGATGACCTCCAGTTGACCTCCAGATGACCTCCAGATGACCTCCAGATGACCTCCAGATGACCTCCAGATGACCTCCACTTGACCTCCAGATGACCTCCAGATGACCTCCAGATGACCTCCAGATGACCTCCAGATGACCTCTAGATGACCTCCAAATGACCTCCAGATGACCTCCAGATGACCTCTAGATGATCTCCAGATGACCTCCAGATGACCTCCATATGACCTCCAGATAACATCCAGATGACCTAAAGATGACCTCCAGATGACCTCCAGATGACCTCCAGATGACCTCCAGTTGACCTCCAGATGAGCTCCAGATGACCTCCAGATGAATTCCAGATGACCTCCAGATGACCTCCAGATGACCTCCAGATGACCTCCAGATGACCTCCAGATGACCTCCAGATGACCTCAAGATGACCTCCAGATGACCTCCAGATGACCTCCAGATGATCTCCAGATGACCGCAAGATAACATCCAGATGACCTTAAGATGACCTCCAGATGACCTCCAGATGACCTCCAGATGACCTACAGATGACCTCCAGATGATCTCCAGATGACCTCCAGATTACCTCCAGATGACCTCCAGATGACCTCTAGTTGACCTCCTCTTGACCTCCAGATGAACTAAACATGACCTCCAGATGACCTCCAGATGACCTCCAGCTGACCTCCAGATGACCTCTAGTTGACCTCCAGATGACCTCCAGATGACCTCCAGATGACCTCCAGATGACCTCCAGATGACCTCCAGATGATCTCAAGATGACCTCTAGTTGACCTCCAGATGACCTCCAGATGACCTCCAGATGAACTCCAGATAACCTCCAGATGACCTCCAGATGACCTCCTGTTGACCTCCAGATGACCTCCAGATGACCTCCAGATGACCTCCAGATGACTTCCAGATGACCTCCAGATAACATCCAGATGACCTCTAGATGACATCCTGATGACTTCCAGACGACCTCTAGAGGAAGTCCAGAGGACCTCCAGATGACCTCCACATAACCTCCAGATGTCCTCTAGATGACCTTCTGAGGACTTCCAGATGACCTCTTGATGACCTCAAAATTATTTCCAGACGACCTCCAGATGACCTCCAGATAACCTCCAGATGACCTCCTGCTGACTTCCAGACGACCTCTAGAGCAACTCCAGAGGACCTCCAGATGACCTCCAGATGACCTCCAGATAACATCCAGATGACCTCTAGATGACATCCTGATGACTTCCAGACGACCTCTAGAGGAAGTCCAGAGGACCTCCAGATGACCTCCACATAACATCCAGATGTCCTCTAGATGACCTTCTGAGGACTTCCAGATAACCTCTTGATGAACTCCAAATTATTTCCAGACGACCTCAAGATGACCTCCAGATAACCTCCAGATGACCTCCACATGACCTCCAGCTGACCACCATATGACCTCCAGATGACCGCAAGAAGACCTGCAGATGACTTTCAGACGACCTCTAGATTTCCTCCTGATGACGTCCAGACGACCTCTAGAGTAACTCCAGATGACCTCCAGATGACCTACAGGTTACCTCCAGATGACCTCCTGTTGACCTCCAGATGACCTCCAGATGACCTCCAGATGACCTCCAGATGACCTCCAGATGACCTCCAGATGACCTCCAGATGACCTCCAGATGACCTCCAGATGATCTCAAGATGACCTCTAGTTGACCTCCAGATGAACTCCAGATAACCTCCAGATGACCTCCAGATGACCTCCAGATGACCTCCAGATGATCTCAAAATAACCTCTAGTTGACCTCCTGATGACCTCCAGATGACCTAAAGATGACCTCCAGATGACCTCCAGATGACCTCCAGATGACCTCCAGATGACCTCCAGATGACCTCCAGATGACCTCCAGATGATCTCAGATGACCTCCAGATGACCTCCAGGTGACCTCTAGATGACCTCCAGATGACCTCCAGATGACCTCCAGATGACCTCCAGATGACCTCCAGATGACCTCCAGAGACCTCCAGATGACCTCTAGATGACCTCCAGATGACCTCTAGTTGACCTCCTGTTGACCTCCAGATGACCTCAAGATGACCTCTAGATGACCTCCAGATGACCTCCTGATGACCTCCAGATGACCTCTAGATGATCTCCAGATGACCTCCAGATGACCTCCAGATCACCTCCAGATAACATCCAGATGACCTATAGATGACCTCCAGATGACCTCCAGATGACCTCCAGATGACCTCCAGATGACCTCTAGTTGACCTCCAGATGAGCTCCAGATGACCTCCAGATGAATTCCAAATGACCTCCAGATGACCTCCAGATGACCTCCAGATGACCTCCAGATGACCTCCAGATGACCTCCAGATGACCTCCAGATGACCTCCAGATGACCTCCAGATGACCTCCAGATGACCTCCAGATAACCTCCAGATGACCTCCAGATGACCTCCAGATGACCTCCAGATGACCTCCAGATGACCTCCAGATGACCTCCAGATGACCTCCAGATGACCTCCAGATGACCTCCAGTTGACCTCCAGATGACCTCCAGATGATCTCCAGATGACCTCCAGTTGACCTCCAGATGACCTCAAGATGACCTCCAGATGACCTCCAGATGACCTCCAGATGACCTCCAGATGACCTCCAGATGACCTCCAGATGACCTCCAGATGACCTCCAGATGACCTCCAGATGATCTCAAGATGACCTCTCGTTGACCTCCAGATGACCTCCAGATGACCTCCAGATGACCTCCAGATGACCTCCAGATGACCTCCAGATGATCTCAAGATGACTTCCAGATGACCTCCAGATGACCTCCAGATGACCTCCAGATGACCTCCAGATGACCTCCAGATGACCTCCAGGCTGACCTCCAGATGACCTCCAGATGACCTCCAGATGACCTCCAGATGACCTCCAGATGATCTCAAGATGACCTCCAGATGACCTCCAGATGAACTCAAGATGACCTCTAGTTGACTTCCTGTTGACCTCCAGATGACCTCAAGATGACCTCCAGATGACCTCCAGATGACCTCCAGATGACCTCCAGATGATCTCCAAGATGACCTCCAGATGACCTCCAGATGACCTCCAGATGACCTCCAGATGACCTCCAGATGAACTCCAGATGACCTCTAGATGACCTCCAGATGACCTCCAGATGACCTCCAGATGACCTCCAGATGACCTCCAGATGACCTCCAGATGACCTCCAGATGACCTCCAGATGACCTCCAGATGACCTCCAGATGACCTCTAGTTGACCTCCTGATGACCTCCAGATGACCTCAAGATGACCTCCAGATGACCTCCAGATGACCTCCAGATGACCTCCAGATGACCTCCAGATGACCTCCAGATGACCTCCAGATGACCTCCAGATGACCTCCAGATGACCTCCAGATGACCTCCAGATGACCTCCAGATGACCTCCAGATGACCTCCAGATGACCTCCAGATGACCTCCAGATGACCTCCAGATGATCTCCAGATGACCTCCAGATGACCTCCAGATGACCTCCAGATGACCTCCAGATGACCTCCAGATGACCTCCAGATGACCTCCAGATGACCTCCAGATGACCTCCAGATGACCTCCAGATGACCTCCAGATGACCTCCAGATGACCTCCAGATGACCTCCAGTTGACCTCCAGATGACCTCCAGATGACCTCCAGATGACCTCCAGATGACCTCCAGATGACCTCCAGATGACCTCTAGTTGACCTCCAGATGACCTCCAGATGACCTCCAGATGACCTCCAGATGACCTCCAGATGACCTCCAGATGACCTCCAGATGACCTCCAGATGACCTCCAGATGACCTCCAGATGACCTCCAGATGACCTCCAGATGACCTCCAGATGACCTCCAGATGACCTCCAGATGACCTCAAGATGACCTCCAGATGACCTCCAGATGACCTCCAGATGACCTCCAGTTGACCTCCAGATGACCTCCAGATGACCTCCAGATGACCTCCAGATGACCTCCAGATGACCTCCAGATGACCTCAGATGACCTCCAGATGACCTCCAGATGACCTCCAGATGACCTCCAGATGACCTCCAGATGACCTCCAGATGACCTCCAGATGACCTCCAGATGACCTCCAGATGACCTCCAGATGACCTCCAGATGACCTCCAGATGACCTCCAGATGACCTCCAGATGACCTCCAGATGACCTCCAGATGACCTCCAGATGACCTGATGACCTCCATGACCTCCAGATGACCTCCAGATGACCTCAGATGACCTCCAGATGACCTCCAGATGACCTCCAGATGACCTCCAGATGACCTCCAGATGACCTCCAGATGACCTCCAGATGACCTCCAGATGAACTCCAGATGACCTCCAGATGACCTCCAGATGACCTCCAGATGACCTCCAGATGACCTCCAGATGACCTCCAGATGACCTCCAGATGACCTCCAGATGACCTCCAGATGACCTCCAGATGACCTCCAGATGATCTCCAGATGACCTCCAGATGACCTCCAGATGACCTCCAGATGACCTCCAGATGACCTCCAGATGACCTCCAGATGACCTCCAGATGACCTCCTGATGACCTCCAGATGACCTCCAGATGACCTCCAGATGACCTCCAGATGACCTCCAGATGACCTCCAGATGACCTCCAGATGACCTCAGATGACCTCCAGATGACCTCCAGATGACCTCCAGATGACCTCCAGATGACCTCCAGATGACCTCCAGATGACCTCCTGATGACCTCAGAGACCTCCAGATGACCTCCAGATGACCTCCAGATGACCTCCAGATGACCTCCAGATGACCTCCAGATGACCTCCAGATGACCTCCAGATGACCTCCAGATGACCTCCAGATGACCTCCAGATGACCTCCAGATGACCTCCAGATGACCTCCAGATGACCTCCAGATGACCTCCAGATGACCTCCAGATGACCTCCAGATGACCTCCAGATGACCTCCAGATGACCTCCAGATGACCTCCAGATGACCTCCAGATGACCTCCAGATGACCTCCAGTTGACCTCCAGATGACCTCCAGATGACCTCCAGATGACCTCCAGATGACCTCCAGATGACCTCCAGATGACCTCCAGATGACCTCCAGATGACCTCCAGATGACCTCCAGATGACCTCAAGATGATCTCCAGATGACCTCCAGTTGACCTCCAGATGACCTCCAGATGACCTCCAGATGACCTCCAGATGACCTCCAGATGACCTCCAGATGACCTCCAGATGACCTCCAGATGACCTCCAGATGACCTCCAGATGACCTCCAGATGACCTCCAGATGACCTCCAGATGACCTCCAGATGACCTCCAGATGACCTCCAGATGACCTCCAGATGACCTCCAGATGATCTCCAGATGACCTCCAGATGACCTCCAGATGACCTCCAGATGACCTCCAGATGACCTCCAGATGACCTCCAGATGACCTCCAGATGACCTCCCAGATGACCTCCAGATGACCTCCAGATGATCCAGATGACCTCCAGATGACCTCCAGATGACCTCCAGATGACCTCCAGATGACCTCCAGATGACCTCCAGATGACCTCCAGATGACCTCCAGATGACCTCCAGATGACCTCCAGATGACCTCCAGATGACCTCCAGATGACCTCCAGATGACCTCCAGATGACCTCCAGATGACCTCCAGATGACCTCCAGATGACCTCCAGATGACCTCCAGATGACCTCCAGATGACCTCCAGTTGACCTCCAGATGACCTCCAGATGACCTCCAGATGACCTCCAGATGACCTCCAGATGACCTCCAGATGACCTCCAGATGACCTCCAGATGACCTCCAGATGACCTCCAGATGACCTCCAGATGACCTCCAGATGACCTCCAGATGACCTCCAGATGACCTCCAGATGACCTCCAGATAACCTCCAGATGACCTCCAGATGACCTCCAGATGATCTCAAGATGACCTCCAGATGACCTCCAGATGACCTCCAGATGACCTCCAGATGACCTCCAGATGACCTCCAGATGACCTCCAGATGACCTCCAGATGACCTCCAGATGACCTCCAGTTGACCTCCAGATGACCTAAAGATGACCTCCAGATGACCTCCAGATGACCTCCAGATGACCTCCAGATGACCTCCAGATGACCTCCAGTTGACCTCCAGATGACCTCCAGATGACCTCAGATGACCTCAGATGACCTCCAGATGACCTCCAGATGACCTCCAGATGACCTCCAGATGACCTCCAGATGACCTCCAGATGATCTCCAGATGACTTCCAGATGACCTCCAGATGACCTCCAGATGACCTCCAGATGACCTCCAGATGACCTCCAGATGACCTCCAGATGACCTCCAGATGACCTCCAGATGACCTCCAGATGACCTCCAGATGACCTCCAGATGACCTCCAGATGACCTCCAGATGACCTCCAGATGACCTCCAGATGACCTCCAGATGACCTCTAGTTGACCTCCAGTTGACCTCCAGATGACCTCCAGATGACCTCCAGATGACCTCCAGATGACCTCCAGATGACCTCCAGATGACCTCAAGATGACCTCCAGATGACCTCCAGTTGACCTCCAGATGACCTCCAGATGACCTCCAGATGACCTCCAGATGACCTCCAGATGAACTCCAGATGACCTCCAGATGACCTCCAGATGACCTCCAGATGACCTCCAGATGACCTCCCAGATGACCTCCAGTTGACCTCCAGATGACCTCCAGATGACCTCCAGATGACCTCCAGATGACCTCCAGATGACCTCCAGATGACCTCCAGATGACCTCCAGATGACCTCCAGATGACCTCCAGATGACCTCCAGATGACCTCCAGATGACCTCCAGATGACCTCCAGATGACCTCCAGATGACCTCCAGATGACCTCCAGATGACCTCCAGACTGACCTCCAGATGACCTCCAGATGACCTCCAGATGACCTCCAGATGACCTCCAGATGACCTCCAGATGACCTCCAGATGACCTCCAGATGACCTCCAGATGACCTCCAGATGACCTCCAGATGACCTCCAGATGACCTCCAGATGACCTCCAGATGACCTCCAGATGATCTCCAGATGACCTCCAGATGACCTCCAGATGACCTCCAGATGACCTCCAGATGACCTCCAGATGACCTCCAGATGACCTCCAGATGACCTCCAGATGACCTCCAGATGACCTCCAGATGACCTCCAGATGACCTCCAGATGACCTCCAGATGACCTCCAGATGACCTCCAGATGACCTCCTGTTGACCTCCAGATGACCTCCAGATGACCTCCAGATGACCTCCAGATGACTTCCAGATGACCTCTAGATGACCTCCAGACCTCTAGATGACCTCCACATAACATCCAGATGTCCTCTAGATGACCTTCTGAGAGACTTCCAGATGACCTCTTGACTAGAACTCAAAATTATTTCCAGATGACCTCAAGATGACCTCCAGATGACCTCCAGATGACCTCCAGCTGACTTCCAGATGACCTCCAGATGACCTCCAGAGGACCTCCAGATGACCTCCAGATGACCTCCAGATAACCATCCAGATGACCTCTAGATGACATCCTGATGACTTCCAGATGACCTCTAGATGACCTCCAGAGGACCTCAGATGACCTCCACATGACCTCCAGATGTCCTCTAGATGACCTTCAGATGACTTCCAGATGACCTCTAGATGACCTCCAGATGACCTCCAGATGACCTCCAGATGACCTCCAGATAACCTCTTGATGACCTCCAAATGATGACTTCCAGATGACCTCCAGATGACCTCCAGATGACCTCCAGATGACCTCCAGATGACCTCCAGCTGACCTCCATATGACCTCCAGATGACCGCCAGAAGACCTGCAGATGACCTTTCAGATGACCTCTGGATTACCTCCAGATGACCTCCAGACGACCTCTAGAGTAACTCCAGATGACCTCCAGATGACCTCCAGGTGACCTCCAGATGAGCTCCTGTTGACCTCCAGATGACCTAAAGATGACCTCCAGATGACCTCCAGATGACCTCCAGATGACCTCCAGATGACCTCCAGATGACCTCCAGATGATCTCCAGATGACCTCTAGTTGACCTCCAGATGACCTCCAGATGACCTCCAGATGACCTCCAGATGACCTCCAGATGACCTCCAGATGACCTCCAGATGACCTCCAGATGACCTCCTGATGACCTCCAGATGACCTCCAGATGACCTCCAGATGACCTCCAGATAACCTCCAGATGACCTCCAGATGACCTCCAGATGACCTCCAGATGACCTCCAGATGACCTCCAGATGATCTCCAGATGACCTCCAGATGACCTCCAGGTGACCTCTAGATGACCTCCAGATGACCTCCAGATGACCTCCAGATGACCTCTAGTTGACCTCCTGATGACCTCCAGATGACCTCCAGATGACCTCTACTTGACCTCCAGATGACCTCTAGTTGACATCCTGTTGACCTCCAGATGACCTCAAGATGACCTCTAGATGACCTCCAAATGACCTCCTGATGACCTCCAGATGACCTCTAGATGATCTCCAGATGACCTCCAGATGACCTCCAGATGACCTCCAGATAACCTCCAGATGACCTCTAGATGACCTCCAGATGACCTCCAGATGACCTCCAGATGACCTCCAGATGACCTCCAGATGACCTCCAGATGACCTCCAGATGATCTCCAGATGACCTCCAGATGACCTCCAGATGACCTCCAGATGACCTCCAGATGACCTCCAGATGACCTCCAGATGACCTCCAGATGACCTCCAGATGACCTCCAGATGACCTCCAGATGACCTCCAGATGACCTCCAGATGACCTCCAGTTGACCTCCAGATGACCTCCAGATGACCTCCAGATGACCTCCAGATGACCTCCAGATGACCTCCAGATGACCTCCAGATGACCTCCAGATGACCTCCAGATGACCTCCAGATGACCTCCAGATGACCTCCAGATGACCTCCAGATGACCTCCAGATGACCTCCAGATGACCTCCAGATGACCTCCAGATGACCTCCAGATGACCTCCAGATGACCTCCAGATGACCTCCAGATGACCTCCAGATGACCTCCAGATGACCTCCAGATGACCTCCAGATGACCTCCAGATGACCTCCAGATGACCTCCAGATGACCTCCAGATGACCTCCAGATGACCTCCAGATGACCTCCAGATGACCTCCAGATGACCTCCAGATGACCTCCAGATGACCTCCAGATGACCTCCAGATGACCTCCAGATGACCTGACCTCCAGATGACCTCCAGATGACCTCCAGATGACCTCCAGATGACCTCCAGATGACCTCCAGATGACCTCCAGATGACCTCCAGTTGACCTCCAGATGACCTCCAGATGACCTCCAGATGACCTCCAGATGACCTCCAGATGACCTCCAGATGACCTCCAGATGACCTCCAGATGACCTCCAGATGACCTCCAGATGACCTCCAGATGACCTCCAGTTGACCTCCAGATGACCTCCAGATGATCTCAAGATGACCTCCCGTTGACCTCCAGATGACCTCCAGATGACCTCCAGATGACCTCCAGATGACCTCCAGATGACCTCCAGATGACCTCCAGATGACCTCCAGATGACCTCCAGATGACCTCCAGATGACCTCCAGATGACCTCCAGATGACCTCCAGATGACCTCCAGATGACCTCCAGATGACCTCCAGATGACCTCCAGATGACCTCCAGATGACCTCCCAGATGACCTCCAGATGACCTCCAGATGACCTCCAGATGACCTCCAGATGACCTCCAGATGACCTCCAGATGACCTCCAGTTGACCTCCAGATGACCTCCAGATGACCTCCAGATGACCTCCAGATGACCTCCAGATGACCTCCAGATGATCTCCAGATGACCTCCAGATGACCTCCAGATGACCTCCAGATGACCTCCAGATGACCTCCAGATGACCTCCAGATGACCTCCAGATGACCTCCAGATGACCTCCAGATGAACTCCAGATGACCTCCAGATGACCTCCTCAGTTGACCTCCAGATGACCTCCAGATGACCTCCAGATGACCTCCCAGATGACCTCCAGATGACCTCCAGATGACCTCCAGATGACCTCCAGATGACCTCCAGATGACCTCCAGATGACCTCCAGATGACCTCCAGATGACCTCCAGATGACCTCCAGATGACCTCCAGATGACCTCCAGATGACCTCCAGATGACCTCCAGATGACCTCCAGATGACCTCCAGATGACCTCCAGATGACCTCTAGATGACCTCCAGATGACCTCCAGATGACCTCCAGATGACCTCCAGATGACCTCCAGATGACCTCCAGATGACCTCCAGATGACCTCCAGATGACCTCCAGATGACCTCCAGATGACCTCCAGATGACCTCCAGATGACCTCCAGATGACCTCCAGATGACCTCCAGATGACCTCCAGATGACCTCCAGATGACCTCCAGATGACCTCCAGATGACCTCCAGATGACCTCCAGATGACCTCCAGATGACCTCCAGATGACCTCCAGATGACCTCCAGATGACCTCCAGATGACCTCCAGATGACCTCCAGATGACCTCCAGATGACCTCCAGATGACCTCCAGATGACCTCCAGATGACCTCCAGATGACCTCCAGATGACCTCTAGATGACCTCCAGATGACCTCCAGATGACCTCCAGATGACCTCCAGATGACCTCCAGATGACCTCCAGATGACCTCCAGATGACCTCCAGATATTCCCAGATGACCTCCAGATGACCTCCAGATGACCTCCAGATGACCTCCTGATGACCTCCAGATGACCTCCAGATGACCTCCAGAGGACCTCCAGATGACCTCCAGATGACCTCCAGATGACCTCCAGATAACCTCTAGATGACCTCCAGATGACTTCCAGATGACCTCTAGATGACTCCAGATGACCTCCAGATGACCTCCAGATGACCTCCAGATGACCTCCAGATGACCTCCAGATGACCTCCAGATGACCTCCAGATGACCTCCAGATGACCTCCAGATGACCTCCAGATGACCTCCAGATGACCTCCAGATGACCTCCAGATGACCTTCCAGATGACCTCCAGATGACCTCCAGATGACCTCCAGATGACCTCCCAGATGACCTCCAGATGACCTCCAGATGACCTCCAGATGACGATGACCTCAAGATGACCTGCAGATGACTTTCAGACGACCTCCTAGATTTCCTCCTGATGACGTCCAGATGACCTCCAGATGAACTCCAGATGACCTCCAGATGACCTACAGTTTGACCTCCAGATGAGCTCCTGTTGACCTCCAGATGACCTCCAAGATGACCTCCAGATGACCTCCAGATGACCTCCAGATGACCTCCAGATGACCTCCAGATGACCTCCAGATGATCTCAAGATGACCTCTAGTTGACCTCCAGATGACCTCCATGACCTCCAGATGACCTCCAGATGACCTCCAGATGACCTCCAGATGATCTCAAAATAACCTCTAGTTGACCTCCTGATGACCTCCAGATGACCTAAAGATGACCTCCAGATGAACTCCAGATAACCTCCAGATGACCTCCAGATGACCTCCAGATGACCTCCAGATGACCTCCAGATGACCTCCAGATGATCTCCAGATGACCTCCAGATGACCTCCAGATGACCTCCAGATGACCTCCAGATGACCTCCAGATGACCTCCAGATGACCTCCAGATGACCTCTAGATGACCTCCAGATGACCTCCAGATGACCTCCAGATCCTCATTGACCTCCAGATGACCTCTAGTTGACCTCCTGTTGACCTCCAGATGACCTCCAGATGACCTCAAGATGACCTCCAAATGACCTCCTGATGACCTCCAGATGACCTCTAGATGATCTCCAGATGACCTCCAGATGACCTCCAGATCACCTCCAGATAACATCCAGATGACCTATAGATGACCTCCAGATGACCTCCAGATGACCTCCAGATGACCTCCAGATGACCTCCAGATGACCTCCAGATGACCTCCAGATGAGCTCCAGATGACCTCCAGATGAACTCCAAATGACCTCCAGATGACCTCCAGATGACCTCCAGATGACCTCCAGATGACCTCCAGATGACCTCAAGATGACCTCCAGATGACCTCCAGATGACCTCCAGATGACCTCCAGATGACCTCCAAATGACCTCCAGATAACATCCAGATGACCTCCAGATGACCTCCAGATGATCTCAAGATGACCTCCAGATGACCTCCAGATGACCTCCAGATGACCTCCAGATGACCTCCAGATGACCTCCAGTTGACCTCCAGATGACCTCCAGATGATCTCAAGATGACCTCTCGTTGACCTCCAGATGACCTAAAGATGACCTCCAGATGACCTCCAGATGACCTCCAGATGACCTCCAGATGACCTCCAGATGACCTCCAGTTGACCTCCAGATGACCTCCAGATGATCTCAAGATGACCTCTCGTTGACCTCCAGATGAACTCCAGATAACCTCCAGATGACCTCCAGATGACCTCCAGATGACCTCCAGATGATCTCCAGATGACCTCCAGATGACCTCCAGATGACCTCCAGATGACCTCCAGATGACCTCCAGATGACCTCCAGATGACCTCCAGATGACCTCCAGATGACCTCCAGATGATCTCCAGATGACCTCCAGATGACCTCCAGATGAACTCCAGATGACCTCTAGTTGACCTCCTGATGACCTCCAGATGACCTCAAGATGACCTCCAGATGACCTCCAGATGACCTCCAGATGACCTCCAGATGACCTCCAGATGATCTCAAGATGACCTCTAGTTGACCTCCTGATGACCTCCAGATGACCTAAAGATGACCTCCAGATGAACTCCAGATAACCTCCAGATGACCTCCAGATGACCTCCAGATGAACTCCAGATGACCTCCAGATGACCTCTAGTTGACCTCCAGATGACCTCCAGATGACCTCCAGATGACCTCCAGATGACCTCCAGATGACCTCCAGATGACCTCCAGATGACCTCCAGATGACCTCCAGATGACCTCCAGATGAACTCCAGATGACCTCCAGATGACCTCTAGTTGACCTCCAGTTGACCTCCAGATGACCTCCAGATGACCTCCAGATGACTTCCAGATGACCTCCAGATGACCTCTACTTGACCTCCAGATGACCTCTAGTTGACCTCCTGTTGACCTCCAGATGACCTCCAGATGACCTCCAGATGACCTCCAGATGACCAATCCCTGATGACCTCCAGATGACCTCCAGATGACCTCCAGATGACCTCCAGATGACCTCCAGATGACCTCCAGATGACCTCCAGATGACCTCCAGATGACCTCCAGATGACCTCCAGATGACCTCCAGATGACCTCCAGATGACCTCCAGATGACCTCCAGATGACCTCCAGATGACCTCCAGATGACCTCCCAGATGACCTCCAGATGACCTCCCAGATGACCTCCAGATGACCTCCAGATGACCTCTAGATGACCTCCAGATGACCTCCAGATGACCTCCAGATGACCTCCAGATGACCTCCAGATGACCTCCAGATGACCTCCAGATGACCTCCAGATGACCTCCAGATGACCTCCAGATGACCTCCAGATGACCTCCTGATGACCTCCAGATGACCTCCAGATGACCTCCAGATGACCTCCAGATGACCTCCAGATTACCTCTACTTGACCTCCAGATGACCTCTTGTTGACCTCCTGTTGACCTCCAGATGACCTCCAGATGACCTCCAGATGACCTCCAGATGACCTCCAGATGACCTCCAGATGACCTCCAGATGACCTCCAGATGACCTCCAGATGACCTCCAGATGACCTCCAGATAACATCCAGATGACCTCAAGATGACCTCCAGATGACCTCCAGATGACCTCCAGATGACCTCCAGTTGACCTCCAGATGAGCTCCAGATGACCTCCAGATGACCTCCAAATGACCTCCAGATGACCTCCAGATGACCTCCAGATGACCTCCAGATGACCTCCAGATGACCTCCAGATGACCTCCAGATGACCTCCAGATGACCTCCAGATGACCTCCAGATGACCTCCAGATGACCTCCAGATGACCTCCAGATGACCTCCAGATGACCTCCAGATGACCTCCAGATGACCTCCAGATGACCTCCAGATGACCTCCAGATGACCTCCAGATGACCTCCAGATGATCTCCAGATGACCTCCAGATTACCTCCAGATGACCTCCAGATGACCTCCAGATGACCTCCTCTTGACCTCCAGATGACCTCCAGATGACCCAGATGACCTCAGATGACCTCCAGATGACCTCCAGATGACCTCCAGATGACCTCCAGATGACCTCCAGATGACCTCCAGATGACCTCCAGATGACCTCCAGATGACCTCCAGATGACCTCCAGATGATCTCCAGATGACCTCAAGATGACCTCCAGATGACCTCCAGATGACCTCCAGATGACCTCCAGATGACCTCCAGATGACCTCCAGATGACCTCCAGATGACCTCCAGATGACCTCCAGATGACCTCCAGATGACCTCCAGATGACCTCCAGATGACCTCTAGATGACCTCCAGATGACCTCTAGATGACCTCCCAGATGACCTCCAGATGACCTCCAGATGACCTCCAGATGACCTCCAGATGACCTCCTGATGACCTCCAGATGATCTCCAGATGACCTCCAGATGACCTCCAGATGACCTCCAGATGACCTCCAGATGACCTCCAGATGACCTCCAGATGACCTCCAGATGACCTCCAGATGACCTCCAGATGACCTCCAGATGACCTCCAGATAACCTCCAGATGACCTCCAGATGACCTCCTGATGACCTCCAGATGACCTCCAGATGACCTCCAGATGACCTCCAGATGACCTCCAGATGACCTCCAGATGACCTCTAGATGACCTTCTGAGGACTTCCAGACGACCTCTAGAGTAACTCCAGATGACCTCCAGATGACCTCCAGATGACTTCCAGATGACCTCTTGATGAACTCCAAATTATTTCCAGACGACCTCAAGATGACCTCCAGATAACCTCCAGATGACCTCCAGATGACCTCCAGATGACCTCCAGATGACCTCCAGATGACCTCCAGATGACCTCCAGATGACCTCCAGATGACCTCCAGATGACCTCCAGATGACCTCCAGACGACCTCCAGATGACCTCCAGATGACCTCCAGATGACCTCCAGATGACCTCCAGATGACCTCCAGATGACCTCCAGATGACCTCCAGATGACCTCCAGATGACCTCCAGATGACCTCCAGATGACCTCCAGATGACCTCCAGATGACCTCCAGATGACCTCCAGATGACCTCCAGATGACCTCAAGATGACCTCCAGATGACCTCCAGATGACCTCCAGATGACCTCCAGATGACCTCCAGATGACCTCCAGATGACCTCCAGATGACCTCCAGATGACCTCCAGATGACCTCCAGATGACCTCAGGATGACCTCCAGATGACCTCCAGATGACCTCCAGATGACCTCCAGATGACCTCAGATGACCTCCAGATGACCTCCAGATGACCTCCAGATGACCTCCAGATGACCTCCAGATGACCTCCAGATGACCTCCAGATGACCTCCAGATGACCTCCAGATGACCTCCAGATGACCTCCAGATGACCTCCAGATGACCTCCAGATGACCTCCAGATGACCTCCAGATGACCTCCAGATGACCTCCAGATGACCTCCAGATGACCTCAGATGACCTCCAGATGACCTCCAGATGACCTCCAGATGACCTCCAGATGACCTCCAGATGACCTCCAGATGACCTCCAGATGACCTCCAGATGACCTCCAGATGACCTCCAGATGACCTCCAGATGACCTCCAGATGACCTCCAGATGACCTCCAGATGACCTCCAGATGACCTCCAGATGACCTCCAGATGACCTCCAGATGACCTCCAGATGACCTCCAGATGACCTCCAGATGACCTCCAGATGACCTCCAGATGACCTCCAGATGACCTCCAGATGACCTCCAGATGACCTCCAGATGACCTCCCAGATGACCTCCAAGATGACCTCCAGATGACCTCCAGATGACCTCCAGATGACCTCCAGATGACCTCCCAGATGACCTCCAGATGACCTCCAGATGACCTCCAGATGACCTCCAGATGACCTCCAGATGACCTCCAGATGACCTCCAGTTGACCTCCAGATGACCTCCAGATGACCTCCAGATGACCTCCAGATGACCTCCAGATGACCTCCAGATGACCTCCAGATGACCTCCAGATGACCTCCAGATGACCTCCAGATGACCTCCAGATGACCTCCAGATGACCTCCAGATGACCTCCAGATGACCTGACCTCCAGATGACCTCCAGATGACCTCCAGATGACCTCCAGATGACCTCCAGATGACCTCCCAGATGACCTCCAGATGACCTCCAGATGACCTCCAGATGACCTCCAGATGACCTCCAGATGACCTCCAGATGACCTCCAGATGACCTCCAGATGACCTCCAGATGACCTCCAGATGACCTCCAGATGACCTCCTGATGACCTCCAGATGACCTCCAGATGACCTCCAGATGACCTCCAGATGACCTCCAGATGACCTCCAGATGATCTCCAGATGACCTCCAGATGACCTCCAGATGACCTCAAGATGACCTCTAGTTGACCTCCTGTTGACCTCCAGATGACCTAAAGATGACCTCCAGATGACCTCCAGATGACCTCCAGATGACCTCCAGATGACCTCCAGATGACCTCCAGATGACCTCCAGATGACCTCCAGATGACCTCCAGATGACCTCCAGATGACCTCCAGATGACCTCCAGATGACCTCCAGATGACCTCCAGATGACCTCCAGATGACCTCCAGATGACCTCCAGATGATCTCCAGATGACCTCCAGATGACCTCCAGATGACCTCCAGACCTCTAGATGACCTCCACATAACATCCAGATGTCCTCTAGATGACCTTCTGAGGACTTCCAGATGACCTCTTGATGAACTCCAAATTATTTCCAGATGACCTCCAGATGACCTACAGATGACCTCCGGATGACCTCCAGATGACTTCCAGTTGACCTCCAGATGACTTTCAGATGACCTCAGATGACCTACAGATGACCTCCAGATGACTTCCCAGATTGACCTCCAGATGACCTCCAGGTGACCTCCAGATGACCTCAAGATGACCTCCACCTGACCTCCACCTGACCTCCAGATGACCTCCAGATGACCTCCTAGATGATCTCCAGATGACCTCCAGATGACCTCCAGATGACCTCTAGGTGACCTTACCTAGATGACCTCCATATGACCTCCAGATGACTTCCAGATGACCTCTAGATGACCTCCAGACCTCTAGATGACCTCCACATAACATCCAGATGTCCTCTAGATGACCTTCTGAGGACTTCCAGATGACCTCTTGATGAACTCAAGATTATTTCCAGACGATCTCCAGATGACCTACAGATGACCTCCGGATGACCTCCAGATGACGTCCAGATGACCTCCTGCTGACTTCCCAGACGACCTTAGAGGACCTCCAGATGACCTCCAGATGACCTCCAGATGACCTCAGATGACCTCCAGATGACCTCCAGATGACCTCCAGATGACCTCCAGATGACCTCCAGATGACCTCCAGATGACCTCCAGATGACCTCCAGATGACCTCCAGATGACCTCCAGATGACCTCCAGATGACCTCCAGATGACCTCCAGATGACCTCCAGATGACCTCCAGATGACCTCCAGATGACCTCCAGATGACCTCCAGATGACCTCCAGATGACCTCCAGATGACCTCCAGGATGACCTCCAGATGACCTCCAGATGACCTCCAGATGACCTCCAGATGACCTCCAGATGACCTCCAGATGACCTCCAGATGACCTCCAGATGACCTCCAATGACCTAGATGACCTCCAGATGACCTCCAGATGACCTCCAGATGACCTCCAGATGACCTCCAGATGACCTCCAGATGACCTCCAGATGACCTCCAGATGACCTCCAGATGACCTCCAGATGACCTCCAGATGACCTCCAGATGACCTCCAGATGACCTCCAGATGACCTCCAGATGACCTCCAGATGACCTCCAGATGACCTCCAGATGACCTCCAGATGACCTCCAGATGACCTCCAGATGACCTCTCAGATGACCTCCAGATGACCTCCAGATGACCTCCAGATGACCTCCAGATGACCTCCAGATGACCTCCAGATGACCTCCAGATGACCTCCAGATGACCTCCAGATGACCTCCAGATGACCTCCAGATGACCTCAGATGACCTCCAGATGACCTCCAGATGACCTCCAGATGACCTCCAGATGACCTCCAGCTCCAGATGACCTCCAGATGACCTCCAGATGACCTCCAGATGACCTCCAGATGACCTCCAGATGACCTCCAGATGACCTCCAGATGACCTCCAGATGACCTCCAGATGACCTCCAGTTGACCTCCAGATGACCTCCAGATGACCTCCAGATGACCTCCAGATGACCTCCAGATGACCTCCAGATGACCTCCAGATGACCTCCAGATGACCTCCAGATGACCTCCAGATGACCTCCAGATGACCTCAGTTGACCTCCAGATGACCTCCAGATGACCTCCAGATGACCTCCAGATGACCTCCAGATGACCTCCAGATGACCTCCAGATGACCTCCAGATGACCTCCAGATGACCTCCCAGATGACCTCCAGATGACCTCCAGATGACCTCCAGATGACCTCCAGATGACCTCCAGATGATGACCTCCAGATGACCTCCAGATGACCTCCAGATGACCTCCAGATGACCTCCAGATGACCTCCAGATGACCTCCAGATGACCTCCAGATGACCTCCAGATGACCTCCAGATGACCTCCAGATGACCTCCCAGATGACCTCCAGATGACCTCCAGATGACCTCCAGATGACCTCCAGATGACCTCCAGATGACCTCCAGATGACCTCCAGATGACCTCCAGATGACCTCCAGATGACCTCCAGATGACCTCCAGATGACCTCCAGATGACCTCCAGATGACCTCCAGATGACCTCCAGATGACCTCCAGTTGACCTCCAGATGACCTCCAGATGACCTCCAGATGACCTCCAGATGACCTCCAGATGACCTCCAGATGACCTCCAGATGACCTCCAGATGACCTCCAGATGACCTCCAGATGACCTCCAGATGACCTCCAGATGACCTCCAGATGACCTCCAGATGACCTCCAGATGACCTCCAGATGACCTCCAGATGACCTCCAGATGACCTCCAGATGACCTCCAGATGACCTCCAGATGACCTCAGTGCTGACCTCCAGATGACCTCCAGATGACCTCCAGATGACCTCCAGATGACCTCCAGATGACCTCCAGATGACCTCCAGATGACCTCCAGATGACCTCCAGATGACCTCCAGATGACCTCCAGATGACCTCCAGATGACCTCTAGATGACCTCCAGATGACCTCCAGATGACCTCCAGATGACCTCCAGATGACCTCCAGATGACCTCCAGATGACCTCCAGATGACCTCCAGATGACCTCCAGATGACCTCCAGATGACCTCCAGATGACCTCCAGATGACCTCCAGATGACCTCCAGATGACCTCCAGATGACCTCCAGATGACCTCCAGATGACCTCCAGATGACCTCCAGATGACCTCTAGTTGACCTCCAGATGACCTCCAGATGACCTCCAGATGACCTCCAGATGACCTTCAGATGACCTCCAGATGACCTCCAGATGACCTCCAGATGACCTCCAGATGACCTCCAGATGACCTCCAGATGACCTCCAGATGACCTCCAGATGACCTCCAGATGACCTCCAGATGACCTCCAGATGACCTCCCGGTGACCTCCAGATGACCTCCAGATGACCTCCAGATGACCTCCAGATGACCTCCAGATGACCTCCAGATGACCTCCAGATGACCTCCAGATGACCTCCAGTTGACCTCCAGATGACCTCCAGATGACCTCCAGATGACCTCCAGATGACCTCCAGATGACCTCCAGATGACCTCCAGATGACCTCCAGATGACCTCCAGATGACCTCCAGATGACCTCCAGATGACCTCCAGATGACCTCCAGATGACCTCCAGATGACCTCCCAGATGACCTCCAGACCTCTAGATGACCTCCAGATGACCTCCAGATGACCTCCAGATGACCTCCAGATGACCTCCAGATGACCTCCAGATGACCTCCAGATGACCTCCAGATGACCTCAAGATGACCTCCAGATGACCTCCAGATGACCTCCAGATGACCTCCAGATGACCTCCAGATGACCTCCAGATGACCTCCAGATGACCTCCAGATGACCTCCAGATGACCTCCAGATGACCTCCAGATGACCTCCAGATGACCTCCAGATGACCTCCAGATGATCTCCAGATGACCTCCAGATGACCTCCAGATGACCTCCAGATGACCTCCAGATGACCTCCAGATGACCTCCAGATGACCTCCAGATGACCTCCAGATGACCTCCAGATGACCTCCAGATGACCTCCAGATGACCTCCAGATGACCTCCAGATGACCTCCAGATGACCTCCAGATGACCTCCAGATGACCTCCAGATGACCTCCAGATGACCTCCAGATGACCTCCAGATGACCTCCAGATGACCTCCAGATGACCTCCAGATGACCTCCAGATGACCTCCAGATGACCTCCAGATGACCTCCAGATGACCTCCAGATGACCTCCAGATGACCTCCAGATGACCTCCAGATGACCTCCAGATGACCTCCAGATGACCTCCAGATGACCTCCAGATGACCTCCAGATGACCTCCAGATGACCTCCAGATGACTTCCAGACTGACCTCCAGATGACCTCCAGATGACCTCCAGATGACCTCCAGATGACCTCCAGATGACCTCCAGTTGACCTCCAGATGACCTCCAGATGACCTCCAGATGACCTCCAGATGACCTCCAGATGACCTCCAGATGACCTCCAGATGACCTCCAGATGACCTCCAGATGACCTCCAGATGACCTCCAGATGACCTCCAGATGACCTCCAGATGACCTCCAGATGACCTCCAGATGATGACCCAGATGACCTCCAGATGACCTCCAGATGACCTCCAGATGACCTCCAGATGACCTCCAGATGACCTCCAGATGACCTCCAGATGACCTCCAGATGACCTCCAGATGACCTCCAGTTGACCTCCAGATGACCTCCAGATGACCTCCAGATGACCTCCTAGATGACCTCCAGATGACCTCCAGATGACCTCCAGATGACCTCCAGATGACCTCAGATGACCTCCAGATGACCTCCAGATGACCTCCAGATGACCTCCAGATGACCTCCAGATGACCTCCAGATGACCTCCAGATGACCTCCAGATGACCTCCAGATGACCTCCAGATGACCTCCAGATGACCTCCAGATGACCTCCAGATGACCTCCAGATGACCTCCAGATGACCTCCAGATGACCTCCAGATGACCTCCAGATGACCTCCAGATGACCTCCAGATGACCTCCAGATGACCTCCAAATGACCTCCAGATGACCTCAGATGACCTCAGATGACCTCCAGATGACCTCCAGATGACCTCCAGATGACCTCCAGATGACCTCCAGATGACCTCCAATGATGACCTCCAGATGACCTCCAGATGACCTCCAGATGACCTCCAGATGACCTCCAGATGACCTCCAGATGACCTCCAGATGACCTCCAGATGACCTCCAGATGACCTCCAGATGACCTCCAGATGACCTCCAGATGATCGATGACCTCCAGATGACCTCTAGATGACCTCCAGATGACCTCCAGATGACCTCCAGATGACCTCCAGATGACCTCCAGATGACCTCCAGATGACCTCCAGATGACCTCCAGATGACCTCCAGATGACCTCCAGATGACCTCCAGATGACCTCCAGATGACCTCCAGATGACCTCCAGATGACCTCCAGATGACCTCCAGATGACCTCCAGATGACCTCCAGATGACCTCCAGATGACCTCCAGATGACCTCCAGATGACCTCCAGATGACCTCCAGATGACCTCCAGATGACCTCCAGATGACCTCCAGATGACCTCCAGATGACCTCCAGATGACCTCCAGATGACCTCCAGATGACCTCCAGATGACCTCCAGATGACCTCCAGATGACCTCCAGATGACCTCCAGATGACCTCCAGATGACCTCCAGATGACCTCCAGATGACCTCCAGATGACCTCCAGATGACCTCCAGATGACCTCCAGATGACCTCCAGATGACCTCCAGATGACCTCCAGATGACCTCCAGATGACCTCCAGATGACCTCCAGATGACCTCCAGATGACCTCCAGATGACCTCCAGATGACCTCAGATGACCTCCAGATGACCTCCAGATGACCTCCAGATGACCTCCAGATGACCTCCAGATGACCTCCAGATGACCTCCAGATGACCTCCAGATGACTTCCAGATGACCTCTAGATGACCTCCAGATGACCTCCAGATGACCTCCAGATGACCTACAGGATGACCTCCAGATGACCTCCAGATGACCTCCAGATGACCTCCAGATGACTTCCAGATGACCTCCAGATGACCTCCAGATGACCTCCAGATGACCTCCAGATGACCTCCAGATGACCTCCAGATGACCTCCAGATGACCTCCAGATGACCTCCAGATGACCTCCAGATGACCTCCAGATGACTTCCAGATGACCTCTAGATGACCTCCAGATGACCTCCAGATGACCTCCAGATGACCTCCAGATGACCTCCAGATGACCTTCTGATGACCTCCAGATGACCTCAGATGAACTCCAGATGACCTCCAGATGACCTCAAGATGACCTCCAGATGACCTCCAGATGACCTCCAGATGACCTCCAGATGACCTCCTGATGACCTCCAGATGACCTCCAGATGACCTCCAGATGACCTCCAGATGACCTCCAGATGACCTCCAGATGACCTCCAGATGACCTCCAGATGACCTCCAGATGACCTCCAGATGACCTCAAGATGACCTCCAGATGACCTCCAGATGACCTCCAGATGACCTCCAGATAACCTCCAGATGACCTCAGATGACCTCCAGATCTCAGATGACCTCCAGATGACCTCCAGATGACCTCCAGATGACCTCCAGATGACCTCCAGATGACCTCCAGATGACCTCCAGATGACCTCCAGATGACCTCCAGATGACCTCCAGATGACCTCCAGATGACCTCCAGATGACCTCCAGATGACCTCCAGACCTTGATGACCTCCAGATGACCTCCAGATGACCTCCAGATGACCTCCAGATGACCTCCAGATGACCTCCAGATGACCTCCAGATGACCTCCAGATGACCTCCAGATGACCTCCAGATGACCTCCAGATGACCTCCAGATGACCTCCAGATGACCTCCTGATGACCTCCAGATGACCTCCAGATGACCTCCAGATGACCTCCAGATGACCTCCAGATGACCTCCAGATGACCTCCAGATGACCTCCAGATGACCTCCAGATGACCTCCAGATGACCTCCAGATGACCTCCAGATGACCTCCAGATGACCTCCAGATGACCTCCAGATGACCTCCAGATGACCTCCAGATGACCTCCAGATGACCTCCAGATGACCTCCAGATGACCTCCAGATGACCTCCAGATGACCTCCAGATGACCTCCAGATGACCTCCAGATGACCTCCAGATGACCTCCAGATGACCTCCAGATGACCTCCAGATGACCTCCAGATGACCTCCAGATGACCTCCAGATGACCTCCAGATGACCTCCAGATGACCTCCAGATGACCTCCAGATGACCTCCAGATGACCTCCAGATGACCTCCAGATGACCTCCAGATGACCTCCAGATGACCTCCAGATGACCTCCAGATGACCTCCAGATGACCTCCAGATGACCTCCAGATGACCTCCAGATGACCTCTAGATGACCTCCAGATGACCTCCAGATGACCTCCAGATGACCTCCAGATGACCTCCAGATGACCTCCAGATGACCTCCAGATGACCTCCAGATGACCTCCAGATGACCTCCAGATGACCTCCAGATGACCTCCAGATGACCTCCAGATGACCTCCAGATGACCTCCAGATGACCTCAGATGACCTCCAGATGACCTCCAGATGACCTCCAGATGACCTCCAGATGACCTCCAGATGACCTCCAGATGACCTCCAGATGACCTCCAGATGACCTCAGATGACCTCCAGATGACCTCCAGATGACCTCCAGATGACCTCCAGATGACCTCCAGATGACCTCCAGATGACCTCCAGATGACCTCCAGATGACCTCCAGATGACCCCAGATGACCTCCAGATGACCTCCAGATGACCTCCAGATGACCTCCAGATGACCTCCAGATGACCTCCAGATGACCTCCAGATGACCTCCAAGATGACCTCCAGATGACCTCCAGATGACCTCCAGATGACCTCCAGATGACCTCCAGATGACCTCCAGATGACCTCCAGATGACCTCCAGATGACCTCCAGATGACCTCCAGATGACCTCCAGATGACCTCCAGATGACCTCCAGATGACCTCCAGATGACCTCCAGATGACCTCCAGATGACCTCCAGATGACCTCCAGATGACCTCCAGATGACCTCCAGATGACCTCCAGATGACCTCCAGATGACCTCCAGATGACCTCCAGATGACCTCCAGATGACCTCCAGATGACCTCCAGATGACCTCCAGATGACCTCCAGATGACCTCCAGATGACCTCCAGATGACCTCCAGATGACCTCCAGATGACCTCCAGATGATCTCAAGATGACCTCCAGATGACCTCCAGATGACCTCCAGATGACCTCCAGATGACCTCCAGATGAACTCCAGATGACCTCCAGATGACCTCCAGATGACCTCCAGATGACCTCCAGATGACCTCCAGATGACCTCCAGATGACCTCCAGATGACCTCCAGATGACCTCCAGACCTCTAGATGACCTCCACATAACATCCAGATGTCCTCTAGATGACCTTCTGAGGACTTCCAGATGACCTCTTGATGAACTCAAAATTATTTCCAGACGACCTCAAGATGACCTACAGATGACCTCCGGATGACCTCCAGATGACTTCCAGTTGACCTCCAGATGACTTTCCAGACGACCTCCACATTACCTCCAGACGACCTCCAGATGACTTC
The DNA here is from genome assembly GCA_018150835.1 of Drosophila repletoides. Lineage (NCBI taxonomy): Eukaryota > Metazoa > Arthropoda > Insecta > Diptera > Drosophilidae > Drosophila > Drosophila repletoides. The sequence goes on from JAECWQ010000238.1 coordinate 77,503, forward strand.
TAGTTGACCTCCAGATGACCTCCAGGTGACCTCCTGATGACCTCAAGATCCCTGACCTCCACCTGACCTCCACATGACTTCCAGATGACCTCTAGATGACCTCCAGATGACCTCAGATGACCTCCAGATGACCTCCAGATGACCTCCAGATGACCTCCAGATGACCTCCAGATGACTTCTAGGTGACCTTATGATGACCTCCATATGACCTCCAGATGACTTCCAGATGACCTCTAGATGACCTCCAGACCTCTAGATGACCTCCACATAACATCCAGATGTCCTCTAGATGACCTTCTGAGGACTTCCAGATGACCTCTTGATGAACTCAAAATTATTTCCAGACGATCTCAAGATGACCTACAGATGACCTCCGGATGACCTCCAGATGACGTCCAGATGACCTCCTGCTGACTTCCAGACGACCTGTAGAGCAACTCCAGAGGACCTCCAGATGACCTCCAGATGACCTCCAGATGACCTCCAGATGACCTCCAGATGACCTCCAGATGACCTCCAGAGGACCTCTAGAGTAAGTCCAGAGGACCTCCAGATGACCTCCACATAACATCCAGATGTCCTCTAGATGACCTCCAGATGACCTCCAGATGACCTCCAGATGACCTCCGGATGACCTCCAGATGACCTCCAGATGACCTCCAGATGACCTCCAGATGACCTCCAGATGACCTCCAGATGATCTCAAGATGACCTCCAGATGACCTCCAGATGAACTCAAGATGACCTCTAGTTGACCTCCAGATGACCTCCGGATGAACTCCAAATTATTTCCAGACGACCTCAAGATGACCTCCAAATAACCTCCAGATGACCTCCACATGACCTCCAGCTGACCACCATATGACCTCCAGATGACCGCAAGAAGACCTACAGATGACTTTCAGACGACCTCCAGATGACCTCCAGATGACCTCCAGATGACCTCCAGATGACCTCCAGATGACCTCCAGATGACCTCCAGATGACCTCCAGATGACCTCCAGATGACCTCCAGATGACCTCCAGATGACCTCCAGATGACCTCCAGATGACCTCCAGATGACCTCCAGATGACCTCCAGATGACCTCCAGATGACCTCCAGATGACCTCCAGATGACCTCCAGATGACCTCCAGATGACCTCAAGATGACCTCCAGATGACCTCCAGATGACCTCCAGATGACCTCCAGATGACCTCCAGATGACCTCCAGATGACCTCCAGATGACCTCCAGATGACCTCCAGATGACCTCCAGATGACCTCCAGATGACCTCCAGATGACCTCCAGATGACCTCCAGTTGACCTCCAGATGACCTCCAGATGACCTCCAGATGACCTCCAGATGACCTCCAGATGACCTCCAGATGACCTCCAGATGACCTCCAGATGACCTCCTAGTTGACCTCCAGATGACCTCCAGATGACCTCCAGATGACCTCTAGATGACCTCCAGATGACCTCCAGATGACCTCCAGATGACCTCTAGATGATCTCCAGATGACCAGATGACCTCCAGATGACCTCCAGATGACCTCCAGATGACCTCAAGATGACCTCCAGATGACCTCCAGATGACCTCCAGATGACCTCCAGATGACCTCCAGATGACCTCCAGATGACCTCCAGATGACCTCCAGATGACCTCCAGATGACCTCCAGATGACCTCCAGATGACCTCCAGATGACCTCCAGATGACCTCCAGATGACCTCCAGATGACCTCCAGATGACCTCCAGATGACCTCCAGATGACCTCCAGATGACCTCCAGATGACCTCCAGATGACCTCCAGATGACCTCCAGATGACCTCCAGATGACCTCCAGATGACCTCCAGATGACCTCCAGATGACCTCCAGATGACCTCCAGATGACCTCCAGATGACCTCCAGATGACCTCCAGATGACCTCCAGATGACCTCCAGATGACCTCCACATGACCTCCAGATGACCTCCAGATGACCTCCAGATGACCTCCAGATGACCTCAGATGACCTCCAGATGACCTCCAGATGACCTCCAGATGACCTCCAGATGACCTCCAGACCTGACCTCCAGATGACCTCCAGATGACCTCCAGATGACCTCCAGATGACCTCCAGATGACCTCCAGATGACCTCCAGATGACCTCCAGATGACCTCCAGTGACCTCCAGATGACCTCAAGATGACCTCCAGATGACCTCCAGATGACCTGACCTCCAGATGACCTCCAGATGACCTCCAGATGACCTCCAGATGACCTCCAGATGACCTCCAGATGACCTCCAGATGACCTCCAGATGACCTCCAGATGACCTCCAGATGACCTCCAGATGACCTCTAGATGACCTCCAATGACCTCCAGATGACCCAGATGACCTCCAGATGACTTCCAGATGACCTCAAGATGACCTCTAGATGACCTCCAGATGACCTCCAGATGACCTCCAGATGACCTCCAGATGACCTCCAGATGACCTCCAGATGACCTCAAGATGACCTCCAGATGACCTCCAGATGACCTCCAGATGACCTCCAGATGACCTCCAGATGACCTCCAGATGACCTCCAGATGACCTCCAGATGACCTCCAGATGACCTCCAGATGACCTCCAGATGACCTCCAGATGACCTCCAGATGACCTCCAGATGACCTCCAGATGACCTCCAGATGACCTCCAGATGACCTCCAATGACCTCCAGATGACCTCCAGATGACCTCCAGATGACCTCCAGATGACCTCCAGATGACCTCCAGATGACCTCCAGATGACCTCCAGATGACCTCAGATGACCTCCAGATGACCTCCAGATGACCTCCAGATGACCTCTAGATGACCTCTCAGATGACCTCCAGATGACCTCCAGATGACCTCCAGATGACCTCCAGATGACCTCCAGATGACCTCCAGATGACCTCCAGATGATCTCCCAGATGACCTCTAGATGACCTCCAGATGACCTCCAGATGACCTCCAGATGACCTCCAGATGACCTCCAGATAACCTCCAGATGACCTCCAGATGACCTCCAGATGACCTCCAGATGACCTCCAGATGACCTCCAGATGAACTCAAGATGACCTCCAGATGACCTCCAGATGACCTCCAGATGACCTCCAGATGACTTCCAGATGACCTCCAGATGACCTCCAAATAACCTCCAGATGACCTCCAGATGACCTCCAGCTGACCACCAGATGACCTCCAGATGACCTCCAGACTTCCAGATGACCTCCAGATGACTATTCAGATGACCTCTAGATGACCTCCAGATGACCTCCAGATGACCTCCAGATGACCTCCAGATGACCTCCAGATGACCTCCAGATGACCTCAAGATGACCTCCAGATGACCTCCAGATGACCTCCAGATGACCTCCAGATGACCTCCAGATGACCTCCAGATGACCTCCAGATGACCTCCAGATGACCTCCAGATGACCTCCAGATGACCTCCAGATGACCTCCAGATGACCTCAAGATGACCTCCAGATGACCTCCAGATGACCTCCAGATGACCTCCAGATGACCTCCAGATGACCTCCAGATGACCTCCAGATGACCTCCAGATGACCTCCAGATGACCTCCAGATGACCTCCAGATGACCTCCAGATGACCTCCAGATGACCTCCAGATGACCTCTAGTTGACCTCCTGTTGACCTCCAGATGACCTAAAGATGACCTCCAGATGACCTCCAGATGACCTCCAGATGACCTCCAGATGACCTCCAGATGACCTCCAGATGACCTCCAGTTGACCTCCAGATGACCTCCAGATGACCTCCAGATGACCTCCAGATGACCTCCAGATGACCTCCAGATGACCTCCAGATGACCTCCAGATGACCTCCAGATGACCTCCAGATGACCTCCAGATGACCTCCAGATGACCTCAAGATGACCTCCAGATGACCTCCAGATGACCTCCAGATGACCTCCAGATGACCTCCAGATGACCTCCAGATGACCTCCAGATGACCTCCAGATGACCTCCAGATGACCTCCAGATGACCTCCAGATGACCTCCAGATGACCTCCAGATGACCTCCAGATGACCTCCAGATGACCTCCAGATGACCTCCAGATGACCTCCAGATGACCTCCAGATGACCTCCAGATGACCTCCAGATGACCTCTAGATGACCTCCAGATGACCTCCAGATGACCTCCAGATGACCTCCAGATGACCTCCAGATGACCTCCAGATGACCTCCAGATGACCTCCAGATGACCTCCAGATGACCTCCAGATGACCTCCAGATGACCTCCAGATGACCTCCAGATGACCTCCAGATGACCTCCAGATGACCTCCAGATGACCTCCAGATGACCTCCAGATGACCTCCAAGATGACCTCCAGATGACCTCCAGATGACCTCCAGATGACCTCCAGATGACCTCCAGATGACCTCCAGATGACCTCCAGATGACCTCCAGATGACCTCCAGATGACCTCCAGATGACCTCAAGTTGACCTCCAGTTGACCTCCAGATGACCTCCAAGATGACCTCCAGATGACCTCCAGATGACCTCCAGATGACCTCCAGATGACCTCTAGATGACCTCCAGATGACCTCCAGATGACCTCCAGATGACCTCCAGATGACCTCCAAGATGACCTCCAGATGACCTCCAGATGACCTCCAGATGACCTCCAGATGACCTCCAGATGACCTCCAGATGACCTCCAGATGACCTCAGATGACCTCCAGATGACCTCCAGATGACCTCTAGTTGACCTCCAGATGACCTCCAGATGACCTAAAGATGACCTCCAGATGACCTCCAGATGACCTCCAGATGACCTCCAGATGACCTCCAGATGACCTCCAGATGACCTCCAGATGACCTCCAGATGACCTCCAGATGACCTCCAGATGACCTCCAGATGACCTCCAGATGACCTCCAGATGACCTCCAGATGACCTCCAGATGACCTCCAGATGACCTCCAGATGACCTCCAGATGACCTCCAGATGACCTCCAGATGACCTCCAGATGACCTCCAGATGACCTCCAGATGACCTCCAGATGACCTCCAGATGACCTCCAGATGACCTCAGATGACCTCCAGATGACCTCCAGATGACCTCCAGATGACCTCCAGATGACCTCCAGATGACCTCCAGATGACCTCCAGATGACCTCCAGATGACCTCCAGATGACCTCAGATGACCTCCAGATGACCTCCAGATGACCTCCAGATGACCTCCAGATGACCTCCAGATGACCTCCAGATGACCTCCAGATGACCTCCCAGATGACCTCCAGATGACCTCCAGATGACCTCCAGATGACCTCCAGATGACCTCCAGATGACCTCCAGATGACCTCCAGATGACCTCAGATGACCTCCAGATGACCTCCAGATGACCTCAGATGACCTCCAGATGACCTCCAGATGACCTCAGATGACCTCCAGATGACCTCCAGATGACCTCCAGATGACCTCCAGATGACCTCCAGATGACCTCCAGATGACCTCCAGATGACCTCCAGATGACCTCCAGATGACCTCCAGATGACCTCCAGATGACCTCCAGATGACCTCCAGATGACCTCCAGATGACCTCCAGATGACCTCCAGATGACCTCCAGATGATCTCAGATGACCTCCAGATGACCTCCAGATGACCTCCAGATGACCTCCAGATGACCTCCAGATGACCTCCAGATGACCTCCAGATGACCTCCAGATGACCTCCAGATGACCTCCAGATGACCTCCAGATGACCTCTAGATGACCTCCAGATGACCTCCAGATGACCTCCAGATGACCTCCAGATGACCTCCAGAGATGACCTCAAGATGACCTCCAGATGACCTCCAGATGACCTCCAGATGACCTCCAGATGACCTCCAGATGACTTCCAGATGACCTCCAGATGACCTCCAGATGACCTCCAGATGACCTCCAGATGACTCTCAGATGACCTCAGATGACCTCCAGATGACCTCCAGATGACCTCCAGATGACCTCCAGGCATGACCTCCAGATGACCTCCAGATGACCTCCAGATGACCTCCAGATGACCTCCAGATGACCTCCAGGTGACCTCCAGATGACCTCCAGATGACCTCCAGATGACCTCCAGATGACCTCTAGATGACCTCCAGACCTCCCAGATGACCTCCAATGATAACCTCCAGATGTCCTCTAGATGACCTTCTGAGGACCTCCAGATGACCTCTTGATGAACTCCAAATTATTTCCAGATGACCTCAAGATGACCTACAGATGACCTCCAGATGACCTCCAGATGACCTCCAGATGACCTCCAGATGACCTCCAGATGACCTCCAGATGACCTCCAGATGACCTCCAGATGACCTCCAGATGACCTCCAGATGACCTCCAGATGACCTCCAGATGACCTCCAGATGACCTCCAGATGACCTCTAGAGTAACTCCAGATGACCTCCAGATGACCTCCAGATGACCTCCAGATGACCTCTAGATGACCTCCAATTATTTCCAGATGACCTCCAAGATGACCTCCAGATGACCTCCAGATGACCTCTAGATGACCTCCAGACCTCTAGATGACCTCCAGATAACATCCAGATGTCCTCTAGATGACCTCCTGAGGACTTCCAGATGACCTCTTGATGAACTCCAAATTATTTCCAGATGACCTCAAGATGACCTACAGATGACCTCCAGATGACCTCCAGATGACCTCCAGATGACCTCCTGATGACCTCCAGATGACCTCCAGATGACCTCCAGAGGACCTCCAGATGACCTCCAGATGACCTCCAGATGACCTCCAGATGACCTCCAGATGACCTCCAGATGACTTCCAGATGACCTCTAGATGAACTACTCCAGATGACCTCCAGATGACCTCCAGATGACCTCCAGATGATCCTCTAGATGACCTCAGATGACCTCCAGATGACCTCCAGATGACCTCCAGATGACCTCCAGATGACCTCCAGATGACCACCAGATGACCTCCAGATGACCTCCAGATGACCTCCAGATGACTTCCAGATGACCTCTAGATGACCTCCAGATGACCTCCAGACGACCTCTAGAGTAACTCCAGATGACCTCCAGATGACCTCCAGATGACCTCCAGATGACCTCCAGATGACCTCCAGATGACCTCCAGATGACCTCCAGATGACCTCAAGATGACCTCCAGATGACCTCCAGATGACCTCCAGATGACCTCCAGATGACCTCCAGATGACCTCCAGATGACCTCCAGATGACCTCCAGATGACCTCCAGATGACCTCCAGATGACCTCCAGATGACCTCCAGATGACCTCCAGATGACCTCCAGATGACCTCCAGATGACCTCCAGATGACCTCCAGATGACCTCCAGATGACCTCCAGATGACCTCCAGATGACCTCCAGATGACCTCCAGATGACCTCCAGATGACCTCCAGATGACCTCCAGATGACCTCCAGATGACCTCCAGATGACCTCCAGATGACCTCCAGATGATCTCAAGATGACCTCCAGATGACCTCCAGATGAACTCAAGATGACCTCTAGTTGACCTCCCAGATGACCTCCAGATGACCTCCAGATGACCTCCAGATGACCTCCAGATGACCTCCAGATGACCTCCAGATGACCTCCAGATGACCTCCAGATGACCTCCAGATGACCTCCAGATGATCTCAAGATGACCTCCAGATGACCTCCAGATGACCTCCAGATGACCTCCAGATGACCTCCAGATGACCTCCAGATGACCTCCAGATGACCTCCAGATGACCTCCAGATGACCTCCAGATGACCTCCAGATGACCTCTCAGATGACCTCCAGATGACCTCCAGATGACCTCTAGATGACCTCCAGATGACCTCCAGATGACCTCCAGATGACCTCCAGATGACCTCCAGATGACCTCCAGATGACCTCCAGATGACCTCCAGATGACCTCCAGATGACCTCCAGATGACCTCCCAGATGACCTCCAGATGACCTCCAGATGACCTCCAGATGACCTCCAGATGACCTCCAGATGACCTCCAGATGACCTCCAGATGACCTCCAGATGACCTCCAGATGACCTCCAGATGACCTCCAGATGACCTCCAGATGACCTCAGATGACCTCCAGATGACCTCCAGATGACCTCCAGATGACCTCTAGATGACCTCCAGATGACCTCCAGATGACCTCCAGATGACCTCAGATGACCTCCAGATGACCTCCAGATGACCTCCAGATGACCTCCAGATGACCTCCAGATGACCTCAGATGACCTCCAGATGACCTCCAGATGACCTCCAGATGATCTCAAGATGACCTCCAGATGACCTCCAGATGACCTCCAGATGACCTCCAGATGACCTCCAGATGACCTCCAGATGACCTCCAGATGACCTCCAGATGACCTCCAGATGACCTCCAGATGACCTCCCAGATGACCTCCAGATGACCTCCAGATGACCTCCAGTTGACCTCCAGATGACCTCCAGATGACCTCCAGATGACCTCCAGATGACCTCCAGATGACCTCCAGATGACCTCCAGATGACCTCCAGATGACCTCCAGATGACCTCCAGATGACCTCCAGATGACCTCCAGATGACCTCCAGATGACCTCCAGATGACCTCCAGATGACCTCCAGATGACCTCCAGATGACCTCCAGATGACCTCCAGATGACCTCCAGATGACCTCCAGATGACCTCCAGATGACCTCCAGATGACCTCCAGATGACCTCCAGATGACCTCCAGATGACCTCCAGATGACCTCCAGATGACCTCAGATGACCTCCAGATGACCTCCAGATGACCTCTAGATGACCTCTCAGATGACCTCCAGATGACCTCCAGATGACCTCCAGATGACCTCCAGATGACCTCCAGATGACCTCCAGATGACCTCCAGATGACCTCCAGATGACCTCCAGATGACCTCCAGATGACCTCCAGATGACCTCCAGATGACCTCCAGATGACCTCCAGATGACCTCCCAGGTGACCTCCAGATGACCTCCAGATGACCTCCAGATGACCTCCAGATGACCTCCAGATGACCTCCAGATGACCTCAAGATGACCTCCAGTTGACCTCCAGATGACCTCCAGATGACCTCCAGATGACCTCCAGATGACCTCCAGATGACCTCCAGATGACCTCCAGATGACCTCCAGATGACCTCCAGATGACCTCCAGATGACCTCCAGATGACCTCCAGATGACCTCCAGATGACCTCCAGATGACCTCCAGATGACCTCCAGATGACCTCTAGATGACCTCAGATGACCTCCAGATGACCTCCAGATGACCTCCAGATGACCTCCAGATGACCTCCAGATGACCTCCAGATGACCTCCAGATGACCTCCAGATGACCTCCAGATGACCTCCAGATGACCTCCAGATGACCTCCAGATGACCTCCAGATGACCTCCAGATGACCTCCAGATGACCTCCAGATGACCTCCAGATGACCTCCAGATGACCTCCAGATGACCTCCAGATGACTCCAGATGACCTCCAGATGACCTCCCGGATGACCTCCAGATGACCTCCAGATGACCTCCAGATGACCTCCAGATGACCTCCAGATGACCTCCAGATGACCTCCAGATGACCTCCAGATGACCTCCAAATGACCTCCAGATGACCTCCAGATGACCTCCAGATGACCTCCAGATGACCTCCAGATGACCTCCAGATGACCTCCAGATGACCTCCAGATGACCTACAGATGACCTCCAGATGACCTCCAGATGACCTCCAGATGACCTCCAGATGACCTCCAGATGACCTCCAGATGACCTCCAGATGACCTCCAGATGACCTCCAGATGACCTCCAGATGACCTCCAGATGACCTCCAGATGACCTCCAGATGACCTCCAGATGACCTCCAGATGACCTCCAGATGACCTCCAGATGACCTCCAGATGACCTCCAGATGACCTCCAGATGACCTCCAGATGACCTCCAGATGACCTCCAGATGACCTCCAGATGACCTCCAGATGACCTCTGACCTCCAGATGACCTCCCAGATGACCTCCAGATGACCTCCAGATGACCTCCAGATGACCTCCAGATGACCTCCAGATGACCTCCAGATGACCTCTTGATGACCTCCAGATGACCTCCAGATGACCTCCAGATGACCTCCAGATGACCTCCAGATGACCTCCAGATGACCTCCAGATGACCTCTAGATGATCTCCAGATGACCTCCAGATGACCTCCAGATGACCTCCAGATGACCTCCAGATGACCTCCAGATGACCTCCAGATGACCTCCAGATGACCTCCAGATGACCTCCAGATGACCTCCAGATGACCTCCAGATGACCTCCAGATGACCTCCAGATGACCTCCAGATGACCTCCAGATGACCTCCAGATGACCTCCAGATGACCTCCAGATGACCTCCAGATGACCTCCAGATGACCTCCAGATGACCTCCAGATGACCTCCAGATGACCTCCAGATGACCTCCAGATGACCTCCAGATGACCTCCAGATGACCTCCAGATGACCTCCAGATGACCTCCAGATGACCTCCAGATGACCTCCAGATGACCTCCAGATGACCTCCAGATGACCTCCAGATGACCTCCAGATGACCTCCAGATGACCTCCAGATGACCTCCAGATGACCTCCAGATGACCTCCAGATGACCTCCAGATGACCTCCAGATGACCTCCAGCTGACCTCCAGATGACCTCCAGATGACCTCCAGATGACCTCCAGATGACCTCCAGATGACCTCCAGATGACCTCCAGTTGACCTCCAGATGACCTCCAGATGACCTCTAGATGACCTCCAGATGACCTCCACATGACCTCCAGATGACCTCCAGATGACCTCCAGATGACCTCCAGATGACCTCCAGATGACCTCCAGATGACCTCCAGATGACCTCCAGATGACCTCCAGTTGACCTCCAGATGACCTCCAGATGACCTCCAGATGACCTCCAGATGACCTCCAGATGACCTCCAGATGACCTCCAGATGACCTCCAGATGACCTCCAGATGACCTCCAGATGACCTCCAGATGACCTCCAGATGACCTCCAGATGACCTCCAGATGACCTCCAGATGACCTCCAGATGACCTCCAGATGACCTCCAGATGACCTCCAGATGACCTCCAGATGACCTCCAGATGACCTCCAGATGACCTCCAGATGACCTCCAGATGACCTCCAGATGACCTCCAGATGACCTCCAGATGACCTCCCAGATGACCTCCAGATGACCTCCAGATGACCTCCAGATGACCTCCAGATGACCTCCAGATGACCTCCAGATGACCTCCAGATGACCTCTAGATGACCTCCAGATGACCTCCAGATGACCTCCAGATGACCTCCAGATGACCTCCAGATGACCTCCAGATGACCTCCAGATGACCTCTAGATGACCTCTCCAGATGACCTCCAGATGACCTCCAGATGACCTCCAGATGACCTCCAGATGACCTCCAGATGACCTCCAGATGACCTCCAGATGACCTCCAGATGACCTCCAGATGACCTCAGATGACCTCCAGATGACCTCCAGATGACCTCCAGATGACCTCCAGATGACCTCCAGATGACCTCCAGATGACCTCCAGATGACCTCCAGATGACCTCCAGATGACCTCCAGATGACCTCCAGATGACCTCCAGATGACCTCCAGATGACCTCCAGATGACCTCCAGATGACCTCCAGATGACCTCCAGATGACCTCCAGATGACCTCCAGATGACCTCCAGATGACCTCCAGATGACCTCCAGATGACCTCCAGATGACTTCCAGATGACCTCCAGATGACCTCCAGATGACCTCCAGATGACCTCCAGTGACCTCCAGATGACCTCCAGATGACCTCCAGATGACCTCCAGATGACCTCCTGATGACTTCCAGATGACCTCCAGATGAACTCAAAATGATCTCCAGATGACCTCCAGATGACCTACAGATGACCTCCGGATGACCTCCAGATGACCTCCAGATGACCTCCAGATGACTTCCAGATGACCTCCAGATGACCTCCAGATGACCTCCAGATGACCTCCAGATGACCTCCAGATGACCTCCAGATGACCTCCAGATGACCTCCAGATGACCTCCAGATGACCTCCAGATGACCTCCAGATGACCTCCAGATGACCTCCAGATGACCTCCAGATGACCTCCAGATGACCTCCAGATGACTTCTCCAGATGACCTCAGATGACCTCCAGATGACCTCCAGATGACCTCCAGATGACCTCCAGATGACCTCCAGATGACCTCCTAGATGACCTCCAGATGACCTCCAGATGACCTCCAGATGACCTCCAGATGACCTCCAGATGACCTCTAGATGACCTCAAGATGACCTCCAGATGACCTCCAGATGACCTCCAGATGACCTCCAGATGACCTCCAGATGACCTCCAGATGACCTCCAGATAACTCCAGATGACCTCCAGATGACCTCTAGATGACCTCCAGATGACCTCCAGATGACCTCTAGATGACTTCCAGATGACCTCCAGATGACCTCCAGATGACCTCCAGATGTCCTCTAGATGACCTTCAGATGACCTCCAGATGACCTCCAGATGACCTCCAGATGACCTCCAGATGACCTCCAGATGACCTCCAGATGGACTTCCAGATGACCTCTTGATGACCTCCAGATGACTTCCAGATGACCTCAAGATGACCTCCAGATGACCTCCAGATGACCTCCAGATGACCTCCATGACCTCTAGATGACCTCCAGATGACCTCCAGATGACCTCCAGATGACCTCCAGATGACCTCCAGATGACCTCTAGATGACCTCCAGATGACCTCCAGATGACCTCAAGATGACCTCAGATGACCTCCAGATGACCTCCAGATGACCTCCAGATGACCTCCAGATGACCTCCAGATGACCTCCAGATGACCTCCAGATGACCTCCAGATGACCTCCAGATGACCTCCAGATGACCTCCAGATGACCTCCAGATGACCTCCAGATGACCTCCAGATGACTTCCAGATGACCTCCAGATGACCTCCAGATGACCTCCAGATGACCTCCAGATGACCTCCAGATGACCTCCAGATGACCTCCAGATGACCTCCAGATGACCTCCAGATGACCTCCAGATGAACTCCAGATGACCTCCAGATGACCTCCAGATGACCTCCAGATGACCTCCAGATGACCGCCAGATGACCTCCAGATGACCTCCAGATGACCTCCAGATGACCTCCAGATGACCTCCAGATGACCTCCAGATGACCTCCAGATGACCTCCAGATGACCTCCAGATGACCTCCAGATGACCTCCAGATGACCTCCAGATGACCTCCAGATGACCTCTAGTTGACCTCCAGATGACCTCCAGATGACCTCCAGATGACCTCCAGATGACCTCCAGATGACCTCCAGATGACCTCCAGATGACCTCCAGATGACCTCCAGATGACCTCCAGATGACCTCCAGATGACCTCCAGATGACCTCCAGATGACCTCCAGATGACCTCCAGATGACCTCCAGATGACCTCCAGATGACCTCCAGATGACCTCCAGATGACCTCCAGATGACCTCCAGATGACCTCAAGATGACCTCCAGATGACCTCCAGATGAACTCAAGATGACCTCTAGTTGACCTCCTGTTGACCTCCAGATGACCTAAAGATGACCTCCAGATGACCTCCAGATGACCTCCAGATGACCTCCAGATGACCTCCAGATGACCTCCAGATGACCTCCAGATGACCTCCAGATGACCTCCAGATGACCTCCAGATGACCTCCAGATGACCTCCAGATGACCTCCAGATGACCTCCAGATGACCTCCAGATGACCTCCAGATGACCTCCAGATGACCTCCAGATGACCTCCAGATGACCTCCAGATGACCTCCAGATGACCTCCAGATGACCTCCAGATGACCTCCAGATGACCTCCAGATGACCTCCAGATGACCTCCAGATGACCTCCAGATGACCTCCAGATGACCTCCAGATGACCTCCAGATGACCTCCAGATGACCTCCAGATGACCTCCAGATGACCTCCAGATGACCTCCAGATGACCTCCAGATGACCTCCAGATGACCTCCAGATGACCTCCAGATGACCTCCAGATGACCTCCAGATGACCTCCAGATGACCTCCAGATGACCTCCAGATGACCTCCAGATGACCTCCAGATGACCTCCAGATGACCTCCAGATGACCTCCAGATGACCTCCAGATGACCTCTAGATGACCTCCAGATGACCTCCAGATGACCTCCAGATGACCTCTAGTTGACCTCCAGATGACCTCCAGATGACCTCCAGATGACCTCCAGATGACCTCCAGATGACCTCTAGTTGACCTCCAGATGACCTACCTCCAGATGACCTCCAGATGACCTCCAGATGACCTCCAGATGACCTCCAGATGACCTCTAGATGACCTCCAGATGACCTCCAGATGACCTCCAGATGACCTCCAGATGACCTCCAGATGACCTCCAGATGACCTCCAGATGACCTCCAGATGACCTCCAGATGACCTCCAGTTGACCTCCAGATGACCTCCAGATGACCTCCAGATGACCTCCAGATGACCTCCAGATGACCTCCAGATGACCTCCAGATAACCTCCAGATGACCTCCAGATGACCTCCAGATGACCTCCAGATGACCTCCAGATGACCTCCAGATGACCTCCAGATGCCAGATGACCTCCAGATGACCTCCAGATGACCTCCAGATGACCTCCAGATGACCTCCAGATGACCTCCAGATGACCTCTAGATGACCTCCATGACCTCCAGATGACCTCCAGATGACCTCCAGATGACCTCCAGATGACCTCCAGATGACCTCCAGATGACCTCCAGATGACCTCAAGATGACCTCCAGATGACCTCCAGATGACCTCCAGATGACCTCCAGATGACCTCCAGATGACCTCCAGATGACCTCCAGCTGACTTCCAGATGACCTCCAGATGACCTCCAGATGACCTCCAGATGACCTCCAGATGACCTCCAGATGACCTCCAGATGACCTCCAGATGACCTCCAGATGACCTCCAGATGACCTCCAGATGACCTCCAGATAACCTCCAGATGACCTCCAGATGACCTCCTGATGACCTCCAGATGACCTCCAGATGACCTCCAGATGACCTCCAGATGACCTCTAGGTGACCTCCAGATGACCTCCAGATGACCTCCAGATGACCTCCAGATGACCTCCAGATGACCTCCAGATGACCTCCAGATGACCTCCAGATGACCTCCAGATGACCTCCAGATGACCTCCAGATGACCTCCAGATGACCTCCAGATGACCTCCAGATGACCTCCAGATGACCTCCAGATGACCTCCAGATGACCTCCAGATGACCTCCAGATGACCTCCAGATGACCTCCAGATGACCTCCAGATGACCTCCAGATGACCTCCAGATGACCTCCAGATGACCTCCAGATGACCTCCAGATGACCTCCAGATGACCTCCAGATGACCTCCAGATGACCTCCAGATGACCTCCAGATGACCTCCAGATGACCTCTAGATGACCTCCAGATGACCTCCAGATGACCTCCAGATGACCTCCAGATGACCTCCAGATGACCTCCAGATGACCTCCAGATGACTTCCAGATGACCTCCAGATGACCTCCAGATGACCTCCAGATGACCTCCAGATGACCTCCAGATGACCTCCAGATGACCTCCAGATGACCTCCAGATGACCTCCAGATGACCTCCAGATGACCTCCAGATGACCTCCAGATGACCTCCCAGATGACCTCTAGATGACCTCCAGATGACCTCCAGATGACCTCCAGATGACCTCCAGATGACCTCCAGATGACCTCCAGATGACCTCCAGATGACCTCCAGATGACCTCCAGATGACCTCCAGATGACCTCCAGATGACCTCCAGATGACCTCCAGATGACCTCCAGATGACCTCCAGATGACCTCCAGATGACCTCCAGATGACCTCAGATGACCTCCAGATGACCTCCAGATGACCTCCAGATGACCTCCAGATGACCTCCAGATGACCTCCAGATGACCTCCAGATGACCTCCAGATGACCTCCAGATGACCTCCAGATGACCTCCAGATGACCTCCAGATGACCTCAGATGACCTCCAGATGACCTCCAGATGACCTCCAGATGACCTCCAGATGACCTCCAGATGACCTCCAGATGACCTCCAGATGACCTCCAGATGACCTCCAGATGACCTCCAGATGACCTCCAGATGACCTCCAGATGACCTCCAGATGACCTCCAGATGACCTCCAGATGACCTCCAGATGACCTCCAGATGACCTCCAGATGACCTCCAGATGACCTCCAGATGACCTCCAGATGACCTCCAGATGACCTCCAGATGACCTCCAGATGACCTCCAGATGACCTCTAGATGACCTCCAGATGACCTCCAGATGACCTCTAGATGACCTCCAGATGACCTCCAGATGACCTCCAGATGACCTCCAGATGACCTCCAGATGACCTCCAGATGACCTCCAGATGACCTCCAGATGACCTCCAGATGACCTCCAGATGACCTCCAGATGACCTCCAGATGACCTCCAGATGACCTCCAGATGACCTCCAGATGACCTCCAGATGACCTCCAGATGACCTCCAGATGACCTCCAGATGACCTCCAGATGACCTCCAGATGACCTCCAGATGACCTCCGTGACCTCCAGATGACCTCCAGATGACCTCTAGATGACCTCCAGATGACCTCCAGATGACCTCCAGATGACCTCCAGATGACCTCCAGATGACCTCTGAGGACTCCAGATGACCTCCAGATGACCTCCAGATGACCTCCAGATGACCTCCAGATGACCTCCAGATGACCTCCAGATGACCTCCAGATGACCTCCAGATGACCTCCAGATGACCTACAGATGACCTCCAGATGACCTCAGATTGACCTCCGATGACCTCCAGATGACCTCCAGATGACCTCCAGATGACCTCCAGATGACCTCCAGATGACCTCAAGATGACCTCCTGTTGACCTCCAGATGACCTAAAGATGACCTCCAGATGACCTCCAGATGACCTCCAGATGACCTCCAGATGACCTCCAGTTGACCTCCAGATGACCTCCAGATGACCTCCAGATGACCTCCAGATGACCTCCAGATGATCTCAAGATGACCTCCAGATGACCTCCAGATGACCTCCAGATGACCTCCAGATGACCTCCAGATGACCTCCAGATGATCTCAAGATGACCTCCAGATGACCTCCAGATGACCTCCAGATGACCTCCAGATGACCTCCAGGTGACCTCCAGATGACCTCCAGATGACCTCCAGATGACCTCCAGATGACCTCCAGATGACCTCCAGTTGACCTCCAGATGACCTCCAGATGACCTCCAGATGACCTCCAGATGACCTCCAGATGACCTCCAGATGACCTCCAGATGACCTCCAGATGACCTCCAGATGACCTCCAGATGACCTCCAGATGACCTCCAGATGACCTCCAGATGACCTCCAGATGACCTCCAGATGACCTCCAGATGACCTCCAGATGACCTCCAGATGACCTCCAGATGACCTCCAGATGACCTCAGATGACCTCCAGATGACTCCGATGACTCCAGATGACCTCCAGATGACCTCCAGATGACCTCCAGATGACCTCCAGATGACCTCCAGATGACCTCCAGATGACCTCCAGATGACCTCCAGATGACCTCCAGATGACCTCCAGATGACCTCCAGATGACCTCCAGATGACCTCCAGATGACCTCCAGATGACCTCCGATGACCTCCAGATGACCTCCAGATGACCTCCAGATGACCTCCAGATGACCTCCAGATGACCTCCAGATGACCTCCAGATGACCTCCAGATGACCTCCAGATGACCTCTAGATGACCTCCAGATGACCTCCAGATGACCTCCAGATGACCTCCAGATGACCTCCAGATGACCTCCAGATGACCTCCAGATGACCTCCAGATGACCTCCAGATGACCTCCAGATGACCTCCAGATGACCTCCAGATGACCTCCAGATGACCTCCAGATGACCTCCAGATGACCTCCTAGATGACCTCCAGATGACCTCCAGATGACCTCCAGATGACCTCCAGATGACCTCCAGATGACCTCCAGATGACCTCCAGATGACCTCCAGATGACCTCCAGATGACCTCCAGATGACCTCCAGATGACCTCCAGTTGACCTCCAGATGACCTCCAGATGACCTCAAGATGACCTCCAGATGACCTCCAGATGACCTCCAGATGACCTCCAGATGACCTCCAGATGACCTCCAGATGACCTCCAGATGACCTCCAGATGACCTCCAGATGACCTCCAGATGACCTCCAGATGACCTCCAGATGACCTCCAGATGACCTCCAGATGACCTCCAGATGACCTCCAGATGACCTCCAGATGACCTCCAGATGACCTCCAGATGACCTCCAGATGACCTCCAGATGACTTCCAGATGACCTCCAGATGACCTCCAGACCTCTAGATGACCTCCACATGACCTCCAGATGACCTCTAGATGACCTCCTGATGACTTCCAGATGACCTCTTGATGACCTCAGATGACCTTATTTCCAGACGACCTCCAGATGACCTCCAGATGACCTCCAGATGATCTCAAGATGACCTCTAGTTGACCTCCTGATGACCTCCAGATGACCTCCAGATGACCTCCAGATGACCTCCAGATGACCTCCAGATGACCTCCAGATGACCTCCAGATGACCTCCAGATGACCTCCAGATGACCTCCAGATGACCTCCAGATGACCTCCAGATGACCTCCAGATGACCTCCAGATGACCTCCAGATGACCTCCAGATGACCTCCAGATGACCTCCAGATGACCTCCAGATGACCTCCAGATGACCTCCAGATGACCTCTAGATGACCTCCACATAACCTCCAGATGACCTCCAGATGACCTTCTGAGGACTTCCAGATGACCTCTTGATGAACTCAAAATTATTTCCAGACGACCTCAAGATGACCTACAGATGACCTCCGGATGACCTCCAGATGACGTCCAGATGACCTCCTGCTGACTTCCAGACGACCTGTAGAGCAACTCCAGAGGACCTCCAGATGACCTCCAGATGACCTCTAGATGACATCCTGATGACTTCCAGACGACCTCTAGAGTAAGTCCAGAGGACCTCTAGAGTAAGTCCAGAGGACCTCCAGATGACCTCCACATAACATCCAGATGTCCTCTAGATGACCTCCAGATGACCTCCAGATGACCTCCAGATGACCTCCGGATGACCTCCAGATGACCTCCAGATGACCTCCAGATAACCTCCAGATGAACTCCAGATGACCTCCAGATGACCTCCAGATGACCTCCAGATGACTCCAGATGACCTCCAGATGACCTCCAGATGACCTCCAGCTGACCACCAGATGACCTCCAGATGACCTCAAGATGACCTCCAGATGACTTTCCAGATGACCTCCAGATGACCTCCAGATGACCTCCAGATGACCTCCAGATGACCTCTAGAGTAACTCCAGATGACCTCCAGATGACCTACAGGTTACCTCCAGATGACCTCCTGATGACCTCCAGATGACCTCCAGATGACCTCCAGATGACCTCAGATGACCTCCAGATGACCTCCAGATGACCTCCAGATGACCTCCAGATGACCTCCAGATGACCTCCAGATGACCTCCAGATGACCTCCAGATGACCTCCAGATGACCTCCAGATGACCTCCAGATGACCTCCAGATGACCTCCAGATGACCTCCAGATGACCTCCAGATGACCTCCAGATGACCTCCAGATGACCTCCAGATGACCTCCAGATGACCTCCAGATGACCTCCAGATGACCTCCAGATGACCTCCAGATGACCTCCAGATGACCTCCGATGACCTCCAGATTACCTCTAGTTGACCTCCAGATGACCTCCAGTTGACCTCCTGTTGACCTCCAGATGACCTCCAGATGACCTCCAGATGACCTCCAGATGACCTCCAGATGACCTCCAGATGACCTCCAGATGACCTCCAGATGACCTCCAGATGACCTCCAGATGACCTCCAGATGACCTCCAGTTGACCTCCAGATGACCTCCAGATGACCTCCAGATGAATTCCAAATGACCTCCAGATGACCTCCAGATGACCTCCAGATGACCTCCAGATGACCTCCAGATGACCTCCAGATGACCTCCAGATGACCTCCAGATGACCTCCAGATGACCTCCAGATGACCTCCAGATGACCTCCAGATGACCTCCAGATGACCTCCAGATGACCTCCAGATGACCTCCAGATGACCTCCAGATGACCTCCAGATGACCTCCAGATGACCTCCAGATGACCTCCAGATGACCTCCAGATGACCTCCAGATGACCTCCAGATGACCTCCAGATGACCTCCAGATGACCTCCAGATGACCTCCAGATGATCTCAAGATGACCTCTAGTTGACCTCCTGATGACCTCCAGATGACCTCCAGATGACCTCCAGATGACCTCCAGATAACCTCCAGATGACCTCCAGATGACCTCCAGATGACCTCCAGATGATCTCAAGATGACCTCCAGATG
This sequence comes from Drosophila repletoides, assembly GCA_018150835.1. Lineage (NCBI taxonomy): Eukaryota > Metazoa > Arthropoda > Insecta > Diptera > Drosophilidae > Drosophila > Drosophila repletoides. The sequence continues at coordinate 98,040 of JAECWQ010000238.1, forward strand.
ACCTCCAGATGACCTCCACATAACATCCAGATGTCCTCTAGATGACCTTCTGAGGACTTCCAGATGACCTCTTGATGAACTCAAAATTATTTCCAGACGACCTCAAGATGACCTACAGATGACCTCCGGATGACCTCCAGATGACTTCCAGTTGACCTACAGATGACTTTCAGACGACCTCAACATTACCTATAGACGACCTCCAGATGACTTCTAGTTGACCTCCAGATGACCTCCAGGTGACCTCCTGATGACCTCAAGATGACCTCCACCTGACCTCCACCTGACCTCCACATGACTTCCAGATGACCTCTAGATGATCTGCAGATGACCTCCAGATGACCTCCAGATGACCTCCAGATGACTTCTAGGTGACCTTATGATGACCTCCATATGACCTCCAGATGACCTCCAGATGACCTCCAGATGACCTCTAGATGACCTCCAGACCTCTAGATGACCTCCACATAACATCCAGATGTCCTCTAGATGACCTTCTGAGGACTTCCAGATGACCTCTTGATGAACTCAAAATTATTTCCAGACGACCTCAAGATGACCTACAGATGACCTCCGGATGACCTCCAGATGACGTCCAGATGACCTCCTGCTGACTTCCAGACGACCTCTAGAGCAACTCCAGAGGACCTCCAGATGACCTCCAGATGACCTCCAGATAACATCCAGATGACCTCTAGATGACATCCTGATGACTTCCAGACGACCTCTAGAGTAAGTCCAGAGGACCTCCAGATGACCTCCACATAACATCCAGATGTCCTCTAGATGACCTTCTGAGGACTTCCAGACGACCTCTAGAGTAACTCCAGATGACCTCCAGATGACCTCCAGATGACTTCCAGATGACCTCCAGATGACCTCCAGATGACCTCCAGATGACCTCCAGATGACCTCCAGATGACCTCCAGATGACCTCCGGATGACCTCCAGATGACCTCCAGATGACCTCCAGATGACCTCCAGATGACCTCCAGATGACCTCCAGATGACCTCCAGATGACCTCCGGATGACCTCCAGATGACCTCCAGATGACCTCCAGATGACCTCTAGATGACCTCCAGATGACCTCCGGATGACCTCCAAATTACCTCCAGACGACCTCAAGATGACCTCCAGATAACCTCCAGATGACCTCCAGATGACCTCCAGATGACCTCCAGATGACCTCCAGATGACCTCCAGATGACCTACAGATGACCTCCAGATGACCTCCAGATGACCTCCAGATGACCTCCAGATGACCTCCAGATGACCTCCAGATGACCTCCAGATGACCTCCAGATGACCTCCAGATGACCTCCAGATGACCTCCTGTTGACCTCCAGATGACCTAAAGATGACCTCCAGATGACCTCCAGATGACCTCCAGATGACCTCCAGATGACCTCCAGATGACCTCCAGATGACCTCCAGATGACCTCCAGATGACCTCCAGATGACCTCCAGATGACCTCCAGTTGACCTCCAGATGAACCTCAGATGACCTCCAGATGACCTCCAGATGACCTCCAGATGACCTCCAGATGACCTCCAGATGACCTCCAGATGACCTCCAGATGACCTCCAGATGACCTCCAGATGACCTCCAGATGACCTCCAGATGACCTCCAGATGACCTCCAGATGACCTCCAGATGACCTCCAGATGACCTCCAGATGACCTCCAGATGATCTCAAGATGACCTCCAGATGACCTCCAGATGACCTCCAGATGACCTCCAGATGACCTCCAGATGACCTCCAGATGACCTCCAGATGACCTCCAGATGACCTCCAGATGACCTCCAGATGACCTCCAGATGACCTCCAGATGACCTCCAGATGACCTCCAGATGACCTCCAGATGACCTCCAGATGACCTCCAGATGACCTCCAGATGACCTCCAGATGACCTCCAGATGACCTCCAGATGACCTCCAGATGACCTCCAGATGACCTCCAGATGACCTCCAGATGACCTCCAGATGACCTCCAGATGACCTCCAGATGACCTCCAAGATGACCTCCAGATGACCTCCAGATGACCTCCAGATGACCTCCAGATGACCTCCAGATGACCTGATCAGATGACCTCCAGATGACCTCCAGATGACCTCCAGATGACCTCCAGATGACCTCCAGATGACCTCCAGATGACCTCCAGATGACCTCCAGATGACCTCTAGATGACCTCCAGATGACCTCCAGATGACCTCCAGATGACCTCCAGATGACCTCCAGATGACCTCCAGATGACCTCCAGATGACCTCCAGATGACCTCCAGATGACCTCCAGATGACCTCCAGATGACCTCCAGATGACCTCCAGATGACCTCCAGATGACCTCCAGATGACCTCCAGATGACCTCCAGATGACCTCCAGATGACCTCCAGATGACCTCCAGATGACCTCCAGATGACCTCCAGATGACCTCCAGATGACCTCCAGATGACCTCCAGATGACCTCCAGATGACCTCCAGATGACCTCCAGATGACCTCCAGATGACCTCCAGATGACCTCCAGATGACCTCCAGATGACCTCCAGATGACCTTAAGATGACCTCCAGATGACCTCCAGATGACCTCCAGATGACCTCCAGATGACCTCCAGATGACCTCCAGATGACCTCCAGATGACCTCCAGATGACCTCCAGATGACCTCAGATGACCTCCAGATGACCTCCAGATGACCTCCAGATGACCTCCAGATGACCTCCAGATGACCTCCAGATGACCTCCAGATGACCTCCAGATGACCTCCAGATGACCTCCAGATGACCTCCAGATGACCTCCAGATGACCTCCAGATGACCTCCAGATGACCTCCAGATGACCTCCAGATGACCTCCAGATGACCTCCAGATGACCTCCAGATGACCTCCAGATGACCTCCAGATGACCTCCAGATGACCTCCAGATGACCTCCAGATGACCTCCAGATGACCTCCAGATGACCTCCAGATGACCTCCAGATGACCTCCAGATGACCTCCACATGACCTCCAGATGACCTCCAGATGACCTCCAGATGATCTCCAGATGACCTCCAGATGACCTCCAGATGACCTCCAGATGACCTCCAGATGACCTCCAGATGACCTCTAGATGACCTCCAGATGACCTCAAGATGACCTCCAGATGACCTCCAGATGACCTCCAGATGACCTCCAGATGACCTCCAGATGACCTCCGGATGACCTCCAGATGACCTCCAGATGACCTCCAGATGACCTCCAGATGACCTCCAGATGACCTCCAGATGACCTCCAGATGACCTCCAGATGACCTCCAGATGACCTCCAGATGACCTCCAGATGACCTCCACATGACCTCCAGATGACCTCCAGATGACCTCCAGATGACCTCCAGATGACCTCCAGATGACCTCCAGATGACCTCCAGATGACCTCCAGATGACCTCCAGATGACCTCCAGATGACCTCCGGATGACCTCCAGATGACCTCCAGATGACCTCCAGATGACCTCCAGATGACCTCCAGATGACCTCCAGATGACCTCCAGATGACCTCCAGATGACCTCCAGATGACCTCCAGATGACCTCCAGATGACCTCCAGATGACCTCAAGATGACCTCCAGATGACCTCCAGATGACCTCCAGATGACCTCCAGATGACCTCCAGATGACCTCCAGATGACCTCCAGATGACCTCCAGATGACCTCCAGATGACCTCCAGCTGACCTCCAGATGACCTCCAGATGACCTCCAGATGACCTCCAGATGACCTCCAGATGACCTCCAGATGACCTCCAGATGACCTCCAGATGACCTCCAGATGACCTCCAGATGACCTCCAGATGACTTCCAGAATGACCTCCAGATGACCTCCAGATGACCTCAAGATGACCTCCAGATGACCTCCAGATGACCTCTAGATGACCTCCAGATGACCTCCAGATGACCTCCAGATGACCTCTAGATGACCTCTCCAGATGACCTCCAGATGACCTCCAGATGACCTCCAGATGACCTCCAGATGACCTCCAGATGACCTCCAGATGACCTCCAGATGACCTCCAGATGACCTCTAGATGACCTCCAGATGACCTCCAGATGACCTCCAGATGACCTCCAGATGACCTCCAGATGACCTCCAAGATGACCTCCAGATGACCTCCAGATGACCTCCAGATGACCTCCAGATGACCTCCAGATGACCTCCAGATGACCTCCGGATGACCTCCAGATGACCTCCAGATGACCTCCAGATGACCTCCAGCTGACCTCCAGATGACCTCCAGATGACCTCCAGATGACCTCCAGATGACCTCCAGATGACCTCCAGATGACCTCCAGATGACCTCCAGTGATGACCTCCAGATGACCTCCAGATGACCTCCAGATGACCTCCAGATGACCTCCAGATGACCTCCAGATGACCTCCAGATGACCTCCAGATGACCTCCAGATGACCTCCAGATGACCTCCAGATGACCTCCAGATGACCTCCAGATGACCTCCAGATGACCTCCAGATGACCTCCAGATGACCTCCAGATGACCTCCAGATGACCTCCAGATGACCTCCAGATGACCTCCAGATGACCTCCAGATGACCTCCAGATGACCTCAAGATGACCTCCAGATGACCTCCAGATGACCTCCAGATGACCTCCAGATGACCTCCAGATGACCTCCAGATGACCTCCAGATGACCTCCAGATGACCTCCAGATGACCTCCAGATGACCTTCAGATGACCTCCAGATGACCTCCAGATGACCTCCAGATGACCTCCAGATGACCTCCAGATGACCTCCAGATGACCTCCAGATGACCTCCAGATGACCTCCAGATGACCTCCAGATGACCTCCCAGATGACCTCCAGATGACCTCCAGATGACCTCCAGATGACCTCCAGATGACCTCCAGATGACCTCCAGATGACCTCCAGATGACCTCCAGATGACCTCCAGATGACCTCCAGATGACCTCCAGATGACCTCCAGATGACCTCCAGATGACCTCCAGATGACCTCCAGATGACCTCCAGATGACCTCCAGATGACCTCCAGATGACCTCCAGATGACCTCCAGATGACCTCTAGTTGACCTCCAGATGACCTCCAGATGACCTCCAGATGACCTCCAGATGACCTCCAGATGACCTCCAGATGACCTCCAGATGACCTCCAGATGACCTCCAGATGACCTCCAGATGACCTCCAGATGACCTCCAGATGACCTCCAGATGACCTCCAGATGACCTCTAGATGACCTCCAGATGACCTCCAGATGACCTCCAGATGACCTCCAGATGACCTCCAGATGACCTCCAGATGACCTCCAGATGACCTCCCCAGATGACCTCCAGATGACCTCCAGATGACCTCCAGATGACCTCCAGATGACCTCCAGATGACCTCCAGATGACCTCCCAGATGACCTCCAGATGACCTCCAGATGACCTCCAGATGACCTCCAGATGACCTCCAGATGACCTCCAGATGACCTCCAGATGACCTCCCTTGACCTCCAGATGACCTCCAGATGACCTCCAGATGACCTCCAGATGACCTCCAGATGACCTCCAGATGACCTCCAGATGACCTCCAGATGACCTCCGGTTGACCTCCAGATGACCTCCAGATGACCTCCAGATGACCTCCAGATGACCTCCAGATGACCTCCAGATGACCTCCAGATGACCTCCAGATGACCTCCAGATGACCTCCAGATGACCTCCAGATGACCTCCAGATGACCTCCAGATGACCTCCAGATGACCTCCAGATGACCTCCAGATGACCTCCAGATGACCTCCAGATGACCTCCAGATGACCTCCAGATGACCTCCAGATGACCTCCAGATGACCTCCAGATGACCTCCAGATGACCTCCAGCTGACCTCCAGATGACCTCCAGATGACCTCCAGATGACCTCCAGATGACCTCCAGATGACCTCCAGATGACCTCAAGATGACCTCCAGATGACCTCCAGATGACCTCCAGATGACCTCCAGATGACCTCCAGATAACCTCCAGATGACCTCCAGATGACCTCCAGATGACCTCCAGATGACCTCCAGATGACCTCCAGATGACCTCCAGATGACCTCCAGATGACCTCCAGATGACCTCCAGATGACCTCCAGATGACCTCCTAGATGACCTCCTGTTGACCTCCAGATGACCTCCAGATGACCTCCAGATGACCTCCAGATGACCTCCAGATGACCTCCAGATGACCTCCAGATGACCTCCAGATGACCTCCAGATGACCTCCAGATGACCTCCAGATGACCTCCAGCTGACCTCCAGATGACCTCCAGATGACCTCCAGATGACCTCCAGATGACCTCCAGATGACCTCCAGATGACCTCCAGATGACCTCCAGATGACCTCCAGATGACCTCCAGATGACCTCCAGATGACCTCCAGATGACCTCCAGATGACCTCCAGATGACCTCCAGATGACCTCCAGATGACCTCCAGATGACCTCCAGATGACCTCCAGATGACCTCCAGATGACCTCCAGATGACCTCCAGATGACCTCCAGATGACCTCCAGATGACCTCCAGATGACCTCTAGTTGACCTCCAGATGACCTCCAGGTGACCTCCAGATGACCTCCAGATGACCTCCAGCTGACCTCCAGATGACTGACTTCCAGATGACCTCCAGATGACCTCCAGATGACCTCCAGATGACCTCCAGATGACCTCCAGATGACCTCCAGATGACCTCAAGATGACCTCCAGATGACCTCCAGATGACCTCCAGATGACCTCTAGATGACCTCCAGATGACCTCCAGATGACCTCCAGATGACCTCCAGATGACCTCTAGATGACCTCCTGATGACCTCCAGATGACCTCCAGATGACCTCAAGATGACCTCCAGATGACCTCAAGATGACCTCCAGATGACCTCCAGATGACCTCCAGATGACCTCCAGATGACCTCCTGATGACCTCCAGATGACCTCCAGATGACCTCCAGATGACCTCCAGATGACCTCCAGATGACCTCCAGATGACCTCCAGATGACCTCCAGATGACCTCCAGATGACCTCCAGATGACTTCCAGATGACCTCTAGATGACCTCCAGATGACCTCCAGATGACCTCCAGATGACCTCCAGATAACCTCCAGATGACCTCTAGATGACCTCCTGATGACCTCCAGATGACCTCTAGAGTAACTCCAGATGACCTCCAGATGACCTCCAGATGACCTCCAGATGACCTCCAGATGACCTCCAGATGACCTCCAGATGACCTCCAGATGACCTCCAGATGACCTCCAGATGACCTCCAGATGACCTCCAGATGACCTCCAGATGACCTCCAGATGACCTCCAGATGACCTCCAGATGACCTCCAGATGACCTCCAGATGACCTCCAGATGACCTCCAGATGACCTCCAGATGACCTCCAGATGACCTCCAGATGACCTCAAGATGACCTCCAGATGACCTCCAGATGACCTCCAGATGACCTCCAGATGACCTCCAGATGACCTCCAGATGACCTCCAGATGACCTCCAGTTGACCTCCAGATGACCTCCAGATGACCTCCAGATGACCTCCAGATGACCTCCAGATGACCTCCAGATGACCTCCAGATGACCTCCAGATGACCTCCAGATGACCTCCAGATGACCTCCAGATGACCTCCAGATGACCTCCAGATGACCTCCAGGACCTCCAGATGACCTCCAGATGACCTCCAGATGACCTCCAGATGACCTCCAGATGACCTCCAGATGACCTCCAGATGACCTCTAGATGACTTCCAGATGACCTCAAGATGACCTCCAGATGACCTCCAGATGACCTCCAGATGACCTCCAGATGACCTCCAGATGACCTCCAGATGACCTCCAGATGAACTCCAGATGACCTCCAGATGACCTCCAGATGACCTCCAGATGACCTCCAGATAACATCCAGATGACCTCCAGATGACCTCCAGATGACCTCCAGATGACCTCTAGATGACCCAGATGACCTCCAGATGACCTCCAGATAACCTCCAGATGACCTCTAGATGACCTTCCAGAGGACCTCCAGATGACCTCTAGAGTAACTCCAGATGACCTCCAGATGACCTCCAGATGACCTCCAGATGACCTCCAGATGATCTCAAGATGACCTCCAGATGACCTCCAGATGACCTCCAGATGACCTCCAGATGACCTCCAGATGACCTCCGGATGACCTCCAGATGACCTCCAGATGACCTCCAGATGACCTCCAGATGACCTCCAGATGACCTCCAGATGACCTCAAGATGACCTCCAGATGACCTCCAGATGACCTCAAGATGACCTCCAGATGACCTCCAGATGACCTCCAGATGACCTCCAGATGACCTCCAGATGACCTCCAGATGACCTCCAGATGACCTCCAGATGACCTCTAGTTGACCTCCTGTTGACCTCCAGATGACCTAAAGATGACCTCCAGATGACCTCCAGATGACCTCCAGATGACCTCCAGATGACTTCCAGGTGACCTTATGATGACCTCCATATGACCTCCAGATGACTTCCAGATGACCTCTAGATGACCTCCAGACCTCTAGATGACCTCCACATAACATCCAGATGTCCTCTAGATGACCTTCTGAGGACTTCCAGATGACCTCTTGATGAACTCAAAATTATTTCCAGACGACCTCAAGATGACCTACAGATGACCTCCGGATGACCTCCAGATGACGTCCAGATGACCTCCTGCTGACTTCCAGACGACCTCTAGAGCAACTCCAGAGGACCTCCAGATGACCTCCAGATGACCTCCAGATAACATCCAGATGACCTCTAGATGACATCCTGATGACTTCCAGACGACCTCTAGAGTAAGTCCAGAGGACCTCCAGATGACCTCCACATAACATCCAGATGTCCTCTAGATGACCTTCTGAGGACTTCCAGACGACCTCTAGAGTAACTCCAGATGACCTCCAGATGACCTCCAGATGACCTCCAGATGACTTCCAGATGACCTCAAGATGACCTCCAGATGACCTCCAGATGACCTCCAGATGACCTCCAGATGACCTCCAGATGACCTCCAGATGACCTCCAGATGACCTCCAGATGACCTCCAGATGACCTCCAGATGACCTCCAGATGACCTCCAGATGATCTCAAGATGACCTCCAGATGACCTCCAGATGACCTCAAGATGACCTCCAGATGACCTCCAGATGACCTCCAGATGACCTCCAGATGACCTCCAGATAACCTCCAGATGACCTCCAGATGACCTCTAGTTGACCTCCTGATGACCTCCAGATGACCTAAAGATGACCTCCAGATGACCTCCAGATGACCTCCAGATGACCTCCAGATGACCTCCAGATGACCTCCAGATGACCTCCAGATGACCTCCAGATGACCTCCAGATGACCTCCAGATGACCTCCAGATGACCTCCAGATGACCTCCAGATGACCTCCAGATGACCTCCAGATGACCTCCAGATGACCTCCAGATGACCTCCAGATGACCTCCAGATGACCTCCAGATGACCTCCAGATGACTTCTAGGTGACCTTATGATGACCTCCATATGACCTCCAGATGACCTCCAGATGACCTCTAGATGACCTCCAGACCTCTAGATGACCTCCACATAACATCCAGATGTCCTCTAGATGACCTTCTGAGGACTTCCAGATGACCTCTTGATGAACTCAAAATTATTTCCAGATGACCTCCAGATGACCTCCAGATGACCTCCAGATGACCTCCAGATGACCTCCAGGTGACCTCCAGATGACCTCCAGATGATCTCAAGATGACCTCTAGTTGACCTCCAGATGACCTCCAGATAACCTCCAGATGACCTCCAGATGACCTCCAGATGACCTCCAGATGATCTCAAGATGACCTCCAGATGACCTCCAGATGACCTCCAGATGACCTCCAGATGACCTCCAGATGACCTCCTGTTGACCTCCAGATGACCTAAAGATGACCTCCAGATGACCTCCAGATGACCTCCAGATGACCTCCAGATGACCTCCAGATGACCTCCAGATGACCTCCAGATGACCTCCAGATGACCTCCAGATGACCTCCAGATGACCTCCAGATGACCTCCAGATGACCTCTAGTTGACCTCCTGTTGACCTCCAGATGACCTAAAGATGACCTCCAGATGACCTCCAGATGACCTCCAGATGACCTCCAGATGACCTCTACTTGACCTCCAGATGACCTCTAGATGACCTCCAGATGACCTCCAGATGACCTCAAGATGACCTCCAGATGACCTCCAGATGACCTCCAGATGACCTCCAGATGACCTCCAGATGACCTCCAGATGACCTCCAGATGACCTCAAGATGACCTCCAGATGACCTCCAGATGACCTCCAGATGACCTAAAGATGACCTCCAGATGACCTCCAGATAACCTCCAGATGACCTCCAGATGACCTCCAGATGACCTCCAGATGACCTGACCTCCAGATGACCTCAAGATGACCTCCAGATGACCTCCAGATGACCTCCAGATGACCTCCAGATGACCTCCAGATGACCTCCAGATGACCTCCAGATGACCTCCAGATGACCTCCAGATGACCTCCAGATGACCTCCAGATGACCTCCAGATGACCTCCAGATGAACTCCAGATGACCTCCAGATGACCTCTAGTTGACCTCCTGTTGACCTCCAGATGACCTAGATGACCTCCAGATGACCTCCAGATGACCTCCAGATGACCTCCAGATGACCTCCAGTTGACCTCCAGATGACCTCTAGTTGACCTCCTGTTGACCTCCAGATGACCTCACGATGACCTCTAGATGACCTCCAAATGACCTCCTGATGACCTCCAGATGACCTCTAGATGATCTCCAGATGACCTCCAGATGACCTCCAGATGACCTCCAGATAACATCCAGATGACCTAAAGATGACCTCCAGATGACCTCCAGATGACCTCCAGATGACCTCTAGTTGACCTCCAGATGACCTCCAGATGACCTCCAGATGACCTCCAGATGACCTCCAGATGACCTCCAGATGACCTCCAGATGACCTCCAGATGACCTCCAGATGACCTCCAGATGACCTCCAGATGACCTCCAGATGACCTCCAGATGACCTCCAGATGACCTCCAGATGACCTCCAGATAACCTCCAGATGACCTCCAGATGACCTCCAGATGACCTCCAGATGACCTCCAGATGACCTCCAGATGACCTCCAGATGACCTCCAGATGACCTCCAGATGACCTCTAGATGACCTCAAGATGACCTCCAGATGACCTTCAGATGACCTCCAGATGACTTCTAGGTGACCTCAAGATGACCTCCACATGACCTCCAGATGACCTCCAGATGACCTCTAGATGACCTCCTGATGACCTCCAGATGACCTCCAGATGACCTCCAGATGACCTCCGGATAACCTCCACCTGACCTCCAGATGACTTCCACATGACCTCTAGATGATCTCCAGATGACCTCCACCTGACCTCCAGATGACTTCCACATGACCTCTAGATGATCTCCAGATGACCTCCACATTACCTCCAGATGACCTCCAGATGACTTCTAGGTGACCTCAAGATTACCTCTACATGACCTCCAGATGACCTCCAGACGACCTCTAGATGACCTCTAGATGACCTCCAGATGACCTCCGGATGACCTCCAGATGACCTCCAGATGACCTCCAGATGACCTCCACCTGACCTCCAGATGACTTCCACATGACCTCTAGATGATCTCCAGATGACCTCCACATTACCTCCAGATGACCTCCAGATGACTTCTAGGTGACCTCAAGATTACCTCTACATGACCTCCAGACGACCTCTAGATGACCTCCAGATGACCTCCAGATGACCTCAAGATGACCTCCAGATGACCTCCAGATGACCTCCAGATGACCTCCAGATGACCTCCACCTGACCTCCAGATGACTTCCACATGACCTCTAGATGACCTCCAGATGACCTCCACATGACCTCCAGATGACCTCCAGATGACCTCCAGATGACCTCCAGATGACCTCTACATGACCTCCAGATGACCTCCAGATGACCTCCTAGATGACCTCTAGATGACCTCCAGATGACCTCCAGATGACCTCCAGATGACCTCCAGATGACCTCCAGATGACCTCCAGATGACCTCCAGATGACCTCCAGATGACCTCTAGATGACCTCCAGATGACCTCCAGATGACCTCCAGATGACCTCCAGATGACCTCCAGATGACCTCCAGATGACCTCCAGATGACCTCCAGATGACCTCCAGATGACCTCCAGATGACCTCCAGATGACCTCCAGATGACCTCCACATGACCTCCAGATGACCTCTAGATGACCTTCCTGAGGACTTCCAGATGACCTCATGGTAACTCCAGATGACCTCCAGATGACCTCCAGATGACCTCCAGATGACTCCAGATGACCTCCAGATGACCTCCAGATGACCTCCAGATGACCTCCAGATGACCTCCAGATGACCTCCAGATGACCTCCAGATGACCTCCAGATGACCTCCAGATGACCTCCAGATGACCTCCAGATGACCTCCAGATGACCTCCAGATGACCTCCAGATGACCTCCAGATGACCTCCAGATGACCTCAAGATGACCTCCAGATGACCTCCAGATGACCTCCAGATGACCTCCAGATGACCTCCAGATGACCTCCAGATGACCTCCAGATGACCTCCAGATGACCTCCAGTTGACCTCCTGATGACCTCCAGATGACCTAAAGATGACCTCCAGATGACCTCCAGATGACCTCCAGATGACCTCCAGATGACCTCCAGATGACCTTATGATGACCTCCAGATGACCTCCAGATGACCTCCAGATGACCTCTAGATGACCTCCAGACCTCTAGATGACCTCCAGATGACCTCCAGATGACCTCCAGATGACCTCCAGATGACCTCCAGATGACCTCCAGATGACCTCCAGATGACCTCCAGATGACCTCAAGATGACCTACAGATGACCTCCGGATGACCTCCAGATGACCTCCAGATGACCTCCAGATGACCTCCAGATGACCTCCAGATGACCTCCAGAGGACCTCCAGATGACCTCCAGATGACCTCCAGATGACCTCCAGATGACCTCCAGATGACCTCTAGATGACCTCCAGATGACCTCCAGATGACCTCTAGATGACCTCCAGATGACCTCCAGATGACCTCCATATGACCTCCAGATGACCTCTAGATGACCTCCAGATGACCTCCAGATGACCTCCAGATGACCTCCAGATGACCTCCAGATGACCTCCAGATGACCTCCAGATGACCTCCAGATGATCTCAAGATGACCTCCAGATGACCTCCAGATGACCTCCAGATGACCTCCAGATGACCTCCAGATGACCTCCAGATGACCTCCAGATGACCTCCAGATGACCTCCAGATGACCTCCAGATGACCTCCAGATGACCTCCAGATGACCTCCAGATGATCTCCAGATGACCTCCAGATGACCTCCAGATGACCTCCAGATGACCTCCAGATGACCTCCAGATGACCTCCAGATGACCTCCAGATGACCTCCAGATGACCTCCAGATGACCTCCAGATGACCTCCAGATGACCTCCAGATGACCTCTAGTTGACCTCCTGTTGACCTCCAGATGACCTAAAGATGACCTCCAGATGACCTCCAGATGACCTCCAGATGACCTCCAGATGACCTCCAGATGACCTCCAGATGACCTCCAGATGACCTCCAGATGACCTCCAGATGACCTCCAGATGACCTCCAGATGACCTCCAGATGACCTCTAGATGACCTCCAGATGACCTCCAGATGACCTCCAGATGACCTCCAGATGACCTCCAGATGACCTCCAGATGACCTCCAGATGACCTCCAGATGACTTCCAGATGACCTCCAGATGACCTCCAGACCTCTAGATGACCTCCAGATGACCTCCAGATGACCTCCTAGATGACCTCCTGAGGACTTCCAGATGACCTCCAGATGACCTCAAGATGACCTCCAGATGACCTCCAGATGACCTCCAGATGACCTCCAGATGACCTCCAGATGACCTCCAGATGACCTCCAGATGACCTCCAGATGATCTCAAGATGACCTCCAGTTGACCTCCAGATGACCTCCAGATGACCTCCAGATGACCTCCAGATGACCTCCAGATGACCTCCAGATGACCTCAAGATGACTTCCAGATGACCTCCAGATGACCTCCAGATGACCTCCAGATGACCTCCAGATGACCTCCAGTTGACCTCCAGATGACCTCCAGATGACCTCCAGATGACCTCCAGATGACCTCCAGATGACCTCCAGATGACCTCCAGATGACCTCCAGATGACCTCCAGATGACCTCCAGATGACCTCCAGATGACCTCCAGATGAACTCCAGATGACCTCCAGATGACCTCCAGTTGACCTCCTGTTGACCTCCAGATGACCTAAAGATGACCTCCAGATGACCTCCAGATGACCTCCAGATGACCTCCAGATGACCTCCAGATGACCTCCAGATGACCTCCAGATGACCTCCAGATGACCTCCAGATGATCTCAAGATGACCTCCAGATGACCTCCAGATGACCTCCAGATGACCTCCAGATGACCTCCAGATGACCTCCAGATGACCTCCAGATGATCTCAAGATGACCTCTAGTTGACCTCCTGATGACCTCCAGATGACCTAAAGATGACCTCCAGATGAACTCCAGATAACCTCCAGATGACCTCCAGATGACCTCCAGATGACCTCCAGATGACCTCCAGATGATCTCAAGATGACCTCCAGATGACCTCCAGATGACCTCCTAGATGACCTCCAGATGACCTCCAGATGACCTCCAGATGACCTCCAGATGACCTCCAGATGACCTCCAGATGACCTCCAGATGACCTCCAGATGACCTCCAGATGAACTCCAGATGACCTCCAGATGACCTCTAGTTGACCTCCTGTTGACCTCCAGATGACCTAAAGATGACCTCCAGATGACCTCCAGATGACCTCCAGATGACCTCCAGATGACCTCCAGTTGACCTCCAGATGACCTCTAGTTGACCTCCTGTTGACCTCCAGATGACCTCCAGATGACCTCTAGATGACCTCCAAATGACCTCCTGATGACCTCCAGATGACCTCTAGATGATCTCCAGATGACCTCCAGATGACCTCCAGATGACCTCCAGATAACATCCAGATGACCTAAAGATGACCTCCAGATGACCTCCAGATGACCTCCAGATGACCTCTAGTTGACCTCCAGATGAGCTCCAGATGACCTCCAGATGACCTCCAGATGACCTCCAGATGACCTCCAGATGACCTCCAGATGACCTCCAGATGACCTCCAGATGACCTCAAGATGACCTCCAGATGACCTCCAGATGACCTCCAGATGACCTCCAGATGACCTCCAGATGACCGCAAGATAACATCCAGATGACCTTAAGATGACCTCCAGATGACCTCCAGATGACCTCCAGATGACCTCCAGATGACCTCCAGATGACCTCCAGATGACCTCCAGATGACCTCCAGATGACCTCCAGATGACCTCCAGATGACCTCCAGATGACCTCCAGATGACCTCCAGTTGACCTCCTCTTGACCTCCAGATGACCTGAACATGACCTCCAGATGACCTCCAGATGACCTCCAGATGACCTCCAGATGACCTCCTAGTTGACCTCCAGATGACCTCCAGATGACCTCCAGATGACCTCCAGATGACCTCCAGATGACCTCCAGATGACCTCCAGATGACCTCCAGATGACCTCCAGATGACCTCAAGATGACCTCCAGATGACCTCCAGATGACCTCCAGATGACCTCTAGTTGACCTCCTGTTGACCTCCAGATGACCTAAAGATGACCTCCAGATGACCTCCAGATGACCTCCAGATGACCTCCAGATGACCTCTAGTTGACCTCCAGATGACCTCCAGATGACCTCCAGATGACCTCCGGATAACCTCCACCTGACCTCCAGATGACTTCCACATGACCTCTAAATGATCTCAAGATGACCTCCACATTACCTCCAGATGACCTCCAGATGACTTCTAGGTGACCTCAAGATTACCTCTACATGACCTCCAGATGACCTCTAGATGACCTCTAGATGACCTCCAGATGACCTCAAGATGACCTCCAGATGACCTCCAGATGACCTCCAGATGACCTCCAGATGACCTCCAGATGACCTCCAGATGACCTCCAGATGACCTCCAGATGACCTCCAGATGACCTCCAGATGACCTCCAGATGACCTCTAGATGACCTCCAGATGACCTCCAGATGACCTCCAGATGACCTCCAGATGACCTCCAGGTGACCTCAAGATGACCTCTACATGACCTCCAGATGACCTCCAGATGACCTCTAGATGACCTCTAGATGACCTCCAGATGACCTGCAGATGACCTCCAGATGACCTCCAGATGACCTCCAGATGACCTCCAGATGACCTCCAGATGACCTCCAGATGACCTCCAGATGACCTCCAGATGACCTCCAGATGACCTCCAGATGACCTCCAGATGACCTCCAAGATGACCTCCAGATGACCTCCAGATGACCTCCTAGATGACCCTCCAGATGACCTCCAGATGACCTCCAGATGACCTCCAGATGACCTCCAGATGACCTCCAGATGACCTCCGGATGACCTCCAGATGACCTCCAGATGACCTCCAGATGACCTCCAGATGACCTCCAGATGACCTCCAGATGACCTCCAGATGACCTCCAGATGACCTCCAGATGACCTCAAGATGACCTCCAGATGACCTCCAGATGACCTCCAGATGACCTCCAGATGACCTCCAGATGACCTCCAGATGACCTCCAGATGACCTCCAGATGACCTCCAGATGACCTCCAGATGACCTCCAGATGACCTCCAGATGACTTCCACATGACCTCTAGATGACCTCCAGATGACCTCCGCATGACCTCCAGATGACCTCCAGATGACCTCCAGGTGACCTCAAGATGACCTCCAGATGACCTCCAGATGACCTCCAGATGACCTCAGATGACCTCCAGATGACCTCCAGATGACCTCCAGATGACCTCCAGATGACCTCCAGATGACCTCCAGATGACTTCCAGATGACCTCCAGATGACCTCCAGATGACCTCCAGATGACCTCCAGATGACCTCCAGATGACCTCCTAGGTGACCTCCAGATTGACCTCCACATGACCTCCAGATGACCTCCAGATGACCTCCAGATGACCTCCAGATGACCTCAAGATGACCTCCAGATGACCTCCAGATGACCTCCAGATGACCTCCAGATGACCTCCAGATGACCTCCTGACCTCCAGATGACCTCCAGATGACCTCTAGATGACCTCCAGATGACCTCCAGATGACCTCCAGATGACCTCCAGATGACCTCTAGGTGACCTCAAGATGACCTCCAGATGACCTCCAGATGACCTCCAGATGACCTCCAGATGACCTCCAGATGACCTCCAGATGACCTCCGGATGACCTCCAGATGACCTCCAGATGACCTCCAGATGACCTCCAGATGACCTCCAGATGACTTCCAGATGACCTCTAGATGACCTCCAGATGACCTCACCTCAGATGACCTCCAGATGACCTCCAGATGACCTCCAGGTGACCTCCAGATGACCTCTAGATGACCTCCAGATGACCTCCAGATGACCTCTAGATGACCTCCAGATGACCTCCAGATGACCTCCAGATGACCTCCAGATGACCTCCAGATGACCTCCAGATGACCTCCAGATGACCTCCAGATGACCTCCAGATGACCTCCAGATGACCTCCAGATGACCTCCAGATGACCTCCAGATGACCTCCAGATGACCTCTAGATGACCTCCAGATGACCTCCAGATGACCTCCAGATGACCTCCAGATGACCTCCAGATGACCTCCAGATGACCTCCAGATGACCTCCAGATGACCTCTCCAGATGACCTCCAGATGACCTCCAGATGACCTCCAGATGACCTCCAGATGACCTCCAGATGACCTCCAGATGACCTCCAGATGACCTCCAGATGACCTCCAGATGACCTCCAGATGACCTCCAGATGACCTCCAGATGACCTCCAGATGACCTCCAGATGACCTCCAGATGACCTCCAGATGACCTCCAGATGACCTCCAGATGACCTCTAGTTGACCTCCTGTTGACCTCCAGATGACCTAAAGATGACCTCCAGATGACCTCTAGATGACCTCCAGATGACCTCCAGATGACCTCCAGATGACCTCCAGATGACCTCCAGATGACCTCCAGATGACCTCCAGATGACCTCCAGTTGACCTCCAGATGACCTCCAGATGACCTCCAGATGACCTCCAGATGACCTCCAGATGACCTCCAGATGACCTCCAGATGACCTCTAGATGACCTCCAGATGACCTCCAGATGACCTCAAGATGACCTCCAGATAACCTCCAGATGACCTAAAGATGACCTCCAGATGACCTCCAGATGACCTCCAGATGACCTCCAGATGACCTCCAGATGACCTCCAGATGACCTCCAGATGACCTCCAGATGACCTCCAGATGACCTCCAGATGACCTCCAGATGACCTCCAGATGACCTCCAGATGACCTCCAGATGACCTCCAGATGACCTCCAGATGACCTCCAGATGACCTCCAGATGACCTCCAGATGACCTCCAGATGACCTCCAGATGACCTCCAGATGACCTCCAGATGACCTCCAGATGACCTCCAGATGACCTCCAGATGACCTCCAGATGACCTCTAGATGACCTCCAGATGACCTCCAGATGACCTCCAGATGACCTCCAGATGACCTCCAGATGGCTTCTAGGTGACCTCAAGATTACCTCTACATGACCTCCAGACGACCTCTAGATGACCACTCAATGACTTCCTGATGACCTCAAGATGACCTCCAAATGACCTCCAGATGACCTCCAGATGACCTCCGGATAACCTCCACCTGACCTCCAGATGACCTCCACATGACCTCTAGATGACCTCCAGATGACCTCCACATGACCTCCAGATGACCTCCAGATGACCTCCAGATGACCTCCAGATGACCTCCAGATGACCTCCAGATGACCTCTAGATGACCTCCAGATGACCTCCAGATGACCTCCGGATGACCTCCAGATGACCTCCAGATGACCTCCAGATGACCTCCACCTGACCTCCAGATGACTTCCACATGACCTCTAGATGACCTCCAGATGACCTCCGCATTGACCTCCAGATGACCTCTAGATGACCTCTAGATGACCTCCAGATGACCTCCAGATGACCTCCAGATGACCTCCAGATGACCTCCAGATGACCTCCAGATGACCTCCAGATGACCTCCAGATGACCTCCAGATGACCTCCAGATGACCTCCAGATGACCTCCAGATGACCTCCAGATGACCTCCAGATGACCTCCAGATGACCTCCAGATGACCTCCAGATGACCTCCAGATGACCTCAAGATGACCTCCAGATGACCTCCAGATGACCTCCAGATGACCTCCAGATGACCTCCAGATGACCTCCAGATGACCTCAAGATGACCTCCAGATGACCTCCAGATGACCTCCAGATGACCTCCAGATGACCTCCTAGTTGACCTCCTGATGACCTCCAGATGACCTCCAGATGACCTCCAGTTGACCTCCAGATGACCTCTAGTTGACCTCCAGATGACCTCCAGATGACCTCCAGATGACGTCCAGATGACCTCTAGTTGACCTCTAGATGATCTCCAGATGACCTCCAGATGACCTCAAGATGACCTCCAGATAACATCCAGATGACCTAAAGATGACCTCCAGATGACCTCCAGATGACCTCCAGATGACCTCCAAATGACCTCCAGATGACCTCCAGATGACCTCCAGATGACCTCCAGATGACCTCCAGATGACCTCCAGATGACCTCCAGATGACCTCCAGTTGACCTCCAGATGACCTCCAGATGACCTCCAGATGACCTCCAGATGACCTCCAGATGACCTCCAGATGACCTCAAGATGACCTCCAGATGACCTCCAGATGACCTCCAGATGACCTCCAGATGACCTCCAGATGACCTCCAGTTGACCTTCTCTTGACCTCCAGATGACCTAAACATGACCTCCAGATGACCTCCAGATGACCTCCAGATGACCTCCAGATGACCTCCAGATGACCTCCAGATGACCTCCAGATGACCTCCAGATGACCTCCGGATAACCTCCACCTGACCTCCAGATGACCTCCACATGACCTCCAGATGACCTCCAGATGACCTCCAGATGACCACCAGATGACCTCCAGATGACCTCCAGATGACCTCCAGATGACCTCTACATGACCTCCAGATGACCTCCAGATGACCTCCAGATGACCTCCAGATGACCTCCAGATGACCTCTAGTTGACCTCCTCTTGACCTCCAGATGACCTAAAGATGACCTCCAGCTGACCTCCAGATGACCTCTAGTTGACCTCCAGATGACCTCCAGATGACCTCCAGATGACCTCCGGATAACCTCCACCTGACCTCCAGATGACTTCCACATGACCTCTAGATGATCTCCAGATGACCTCCGCATGACCTCCAGATGACCTCCAGATGACCTCTAGGTGACCTCAAGATGACCTCCAGATGACCTCCAGATGACCTCCAGATGACCTCCAGATGACCTCCAGATGACCTCCAGATGACCTCCAGATGACCTCAAGATGACCTCCAGATGACCTCCAGATGACCTCCAGATGACCTCTAGTTGACCTCCTGACCTCCAGATGACCTCCAGATGACCTCAAGATGACCTCCAGATGACCTCCAGATGACCTCCAGATGACCTCCAGATGACCTCCAGATGACCTCCAGATGACCTCCAGATGACCTCCACCTGACCTCCAGATGACTTCCACATGACCTCTAGATGATCTCCAGATGACCTCCGCATTACCTCCAGATGACCTCCAGATGACTTCTAGGTGACCTCAAGATTACCTCTACATGACCTCCAGACGACCTCTAGATGACCTCTAGATGACCTCCAGATGACCTCCGGATGACCTCCAGATGACCTCCAGATGACCTCCAGATGACCTCCACATGACCTCCAGATGACTTCCACATGACCTCTAGATGACCTCCAGATGACCTCCGCATTACCTCCAGATGACCTCCAGATGACTTCTAGGTGACCTCAAGATTACCTCTACATGACCTCCAGACGACCTCTAGATGACCTCCAGATGACCTCCAGATGACCTCCAGATGACCTCCAGATGATCTCAAGATGACCTCCAGATGACCTCCAGATGACCTCCAGATGACCTCCAGATGACCTCCAGATGACCTCCAGATGACCTCCAGATGACCTCCAGATGACCTCCAGATGACCTCCAGATGACCTCCAGATGACCTCCAGATGACCTCCAGATGACCTCCAGATGACCTTCAGATGATCTCAAGATGACCTCCAGATGACCTCCAGATGACCTCCAGATGACCTCCAGATGACCTCCAGTTGACCTCCAGATGACCTCCAGATGACCTAAAGATGACCTCCAGATGACCTCCAGATGACCTCCCATTGACCTCCAGATGACCTCTAGTTGACCTCCAGATGACCTCCAGATGACCTCCAGATGACCTCCAGATGACCTCTAGTTGACCTCCTGTTGACCTCCAGATGACCTCTAGATGACCTCCAGATGACCTCCACATGACCTCCAGATGACCTCCAGATGACTTCTAGGTGACCGCAAGATTACCTCTACATGACCTCCAGATGACCTCTAGATGAACTCTAGATGACCTCCTGATGACCTCAAGATGACGTCCAGATGACCTCCAGATGACCTCCGGATGACTTCCAGATGACCTCTAGATAACCTCCTGCTGACCTCCAGATGACCTCCAGATAGTCTCTCGTTGACATCCAGATGACCTCCAAACGACTTCCAGCTGACCTCCACCTGACCTCCAGTTAACTTCTAGGTGACCTCCAGATGACCTCCTGATGACGTCCAGATGACCTCCAGATGACCTCTAGATGACCTCCAGATGACCTCTAGATGACCTCCGGTTGACCTCCCGATTACCTCCAGATGACCTCCAAATGACCTCCAGTTGACTTCTAGACGACCTCTAGATGAA
This sequence comes from Drosophila repletoides, assembly GCA_018150835.1. Classification (NCBI taxonomy): domain Eukaryota; kingdom Metazoa; phylum Arthropoda; class Insecta; order Diptera; family Drosophilidae; genus Drosophila; species Drosophila repletoides. The sequence goes on from JAECWQ010000238.1 coordinate 120,162, forward strand.
CTCCAGATGACCTCCAGATGACATCCAGATGACCTCTAAATGACCTCCTGATGACCTCCAGACGACCTCTAGATGACCTCCAGATGACCTCCAGATGACCTCCTGATGACCTCCAGATGACCTCCTAGATGACCTCACAGATGACCTCCAGATGACCTCCACATAACCGCCAGATGTCATCTAGATGACCTCCAGATGACCTCCAAATGACCTCTAGATGACCTCCAGATGACCTCCATATGACCTCCAGATGACCTCCAGATGACCTCCAGATGACCTCCAGATTACATCCAGATGACCTCTAGATGACCTCCGGTTGACCTCCAGATGACCTCCAGATGACCTCCAGATGACCTCGAAACAACATCCAGATCACCTCTAGATGACCTCCTGATGACCTCCAGATGACCTCCAGAGGACCTCCAGATGACCTCCTGATTACTTCCAAATGACCTCCAGATGACCTCTAGTTGACCTCAGATGACCTCCAGATGTCCTCCACATGACCTCCAGCTGAACTCCATATGACCTTCAGATGACCTCCAGAAGACCTACAGATGACCTTCAGACGACCTCCAGATGACCTCCAGATTACCTCCAGATGACCTCCAGATGACCTCCAGATGACCTCTAGATGACCTCCTGATGACCTCCAGATGACCTCCAGATTACGTCCAGAGGACCTCCAGATGACCTCCGGATGACCTCCGGATGACCTCCAAATGACCTACAGATGACTCTCAGACGACCTCCAGATTACCTCCAGATGACCTCCAGATGACTTCCAGGTGACCTCAAGATTACCTCCAGATGACCTCCAGATGACCTCCAGATGACCTCTAGATGACCTCCCGATGACCTCCAGATGACCTCAAGATGATCCCAAGTTGACCACCAGATGACCTCCAGATGAGCTCCAGATAACCTACAGATGACCTACAGAGGACTTCCAGATGACCTCAACATGACAACCAGATGATCTCTAGATGACCTGCTGATGACTTCCAGACGAACTCTAGAGTAACTCCAGATGACCTCCAGATGACTTCCAGATGACCTCTAGATGACCTCCAGATGAACTCCACATTACCTCCAGATGACTTCCAGATGACCTCTAGATGATCCGCAGATAACCTCCACATTACCTCCAGAAGACCTCCAGATGACTTCTAGGTGACCTTATGATGACCTCCATATGACCTCCAGATGACTTCTAGTTGACCTCCAGATGACCTCCAGGTGACCTTCAGATGACCTCTAGATGACCTCCAGGTGACCTCCAGGTGACCTCCACCTGACCTCCAGTTAACTTCTAGGTGACCTCCAGATGACCTCCTGATGACGTCCAGATGAGTTTCAGACGACCTCTAGATTACCTCCAAATGACCTCCAGATGACCTCCAGGTGACCTCCAGATGGCCTCTACATGACCTCCTGATGACCTCCAGACGAACTCTAGAGTAACTCCAGATGACCTACAGATGACATCCAGATCACCTCTAGATGACCTCCTGATGACTTCCAGACCACCTCCAGATGACCTCCAGATGACCTCCAGATGACCTCCAGATGACCTCCTGATGACATCCAGACGACCTCTAGAGTAACGCCAGATGACCTCCAGATGACCTCTAGTTGACCTCATGATGACCTCAAGATGACCTACAGATGACCTCCAGATGACATCCTGATGACTTCCAGACGACCTCTAGAGTAACTCCAGAGGACCTCCAGATGACCTCCACATAACATCCAGATGTCCTCTAGATGACCTTCTGAGGACTTCCAGACGACCTCTAGAGTAACTCCAGATGACCTCCAGATGACCTCCAGATGACCTCCAGATGACCTCCAGATAACCTCCAGATGACCTCTAGTTGACCTCCTGATGACCTCCAGATGACCTAAAGATGACCTCCAGATGACCTCCAGATGACCTCCCATTGACCTCCAGATGACCTCTAGTTGACCTCCAGATGACCTCCAGATGACCTCCAGATGACGTCCAGATGACCTCTAGTTGACCTCCTGTTGACCTCCAGATGACCTCTAGATGATCTCCAGATGACCTCCACATTACCACCAGATGACCTCCAGATGACTTCTAGGTGACCTCAAGATTACCTCTACATGACCTCCAGATGACCTCTAGATGACCTCTAGATGACCTCCTGATGACCTCTAGAGTAACGCCAAATGACCTCCAGATGACCTCTAGTTGACCTCATGATGACCTCAAGATGACCTACAGATGACCTCCAGATGACCTCCTGATGACTTCCAGATGACCTCCAGATGACCTCCAGAGGACCTCCAGATGACCTCCAGATGACCTCCAGATGACCTCCAGATGACCTCCAGATGACCTCCAGATGACCTCCAGATGACCTCAGATGACCTCCAGATGACCTCCAGATGACCTCCAGATGACCTCCAGATGACCTCCAGATGACCTCCAGATGACCTCCAGATGACCTCCAGATGACCTCCAGATGACCTCCAGATGACCTCCAGATGACCTCCAGATGACCGCCAGAAGACCTACAGATGACTTTCAGACGACCTCTAGATTTCCTCCAGATTACCTCAAGATGACCTCCAGATTACATCCAGATGACCTCCTGATGACTTCCAGACGACCTCTAGAGTAAGTCCAGAGGACATCCAGATGACCTCCGGATGACCTCCGGATGACTTCCAAATGACCTCGAGATGACCTCCAGATGACCTCCAGATGACCTCCAGATGACCTCCAGATGACCTCCAGATGACCTCCAGATGACCTCTAGTTGACCTCCTGTTGACCTCCAGATGACCTAAAGATGACCTCCAGATGACCTACAGATGACCTAAAGATGACCTACAGATGACCTACAGATGACCTCCAGATGACCTCCAAATGACCTCCAGATTACCTCTACTTGACCTCCAGATGACCTCCAGATGACCTCTAGTTGACCTCCTGTTGACCTCCAGATGACCTCAAGATGACCTCTAGATGACCTCCAAATGACCTCCAGATGAGCTCCAGATGACCACCAGATCAACTCCAGATGACCTCCAGATGACCTCCAGATGACCTTCAGATGACCTCCAGATGACCGCCAGATAACCTCCAGATGACCTCCAGATGACCTCTACTTGACCTGCTGATGACCTCCAGATGACCTAAAGGTGACCTCCAGATGACCTCCAGATGACCTCCAGATGACCTCCAGATGACCTCTAGTTGACCTCCTGATGACCTCCAGATGACCTCAAGATGACCTCCAGATGACATCCAGATGACCTCCAGATAACCTCCAGATGACCTCCACATGACCTCCAGCTGACCACCATATGACCTCCAGATGACCGCAAGAAGACCTACAGATGACTTTCAGACGACCTCTAGATTTCCTCTTGATGACGTCCAGACGACCTCTAGAGTAAGTCCAGAGGACATCCATGTGACCTTCAGATAACATCAAAATCACCTCTAGATGACCTCCTGATGACTTCCAGATGATCTCCAGATGACCTCCAGATGACCTCCAGATGACCTCCAGATGACCTCCAGATGACCTCCAGATGACCTCCAGATGACCTCCAGATGACCTCCAGATGACCTCCAGATGACCTCCAGCTGACCTCCAGATGACCTCCAGATGACCTCCAGATGACCTCCAGATGACCTCCAGATTACCTCCAGATGACCTCCAGATGACCTCCAGATGACCTCCAGATGACCTCCAGATGACCTCCAGATGACCTCTAGATGACCTCTAGTTGACCTCCAGATGACCTCCAGATGACCTCCAGATGACCTCCAGATGACCTCCAGATGACCTCCAGCTGACCTCCAGATGACCTCCAGATGACCTCCAGATGATCTCCAGATGACCTCCAGATTACCTCCAGATGACCTCCAGATGACCTTCCAGATGACCTCCAGATGACCTCCAGATGACCTCCAGATGACCTCCAGATGACCTCCAGATGACCTCCAGATGACCTCCAGATGACCTCCAGATGACCTCCAGATGACCTCAAGATGACCTCCAGATGACCTCCAGATGACCTCCAGATGACCTCCAGATGACCTCCAGATGACCTCCAGATGACCTCCAGATGATCTCCAGATGACCTCCAGATGACCTCCAGATGACCTCCAGATGACCTCCAGATGACCTCCAGATGACCTCCAGATGACCTCCAGATGATCTCCAAGATGACCTCCAGATGACCTCCAGATGACCTCCAGATGACCTCCAGATGACCTCTAGTTGACCTCCAGATGACCTCCAGATGACCTCAAAGATGACCTCCAGATGACCTCCAGATGACCTCCCGATTGACCTCCCAGATGACCTCTTAGTTGACCTCCAGATGACCTCCAGATGACCTCCAGATGACCTCCAGATGACCTCTAGTTGACCTCCTGTTGACCTCCAGATGACCTCTAGATGATCTCCAGATGACCTCCAATTGACCACCAGATGACCTCCAGATGACCTCCAGATGACCTCCAGATGACCTCCAGATGACCTCCAGATGACCTCTAGATGACCTCTAGATGACCTCCTGATGACCTCAAGATGACGTCCAGATGACCTCCAGATGACCTCCGGATGACCTCCAGATGACCTCCTAGATAACCTCCAGCTGACCTCCAGATGACCTCCAGATGGTCTCCAGATGACCTCCAGATGACCTCCAGATGACCTCCAGATGACCTCCAGCTGACCTCCCAGTTGACCTCCAGATGACCTCCAGATGACCTCCAGATGACCTCCAGATGACCTCCAGATGACCTCTAGATGACCTCCAGATGACCTCCAGATGACCTCCAGATGACCTCCAGATGACCTCCAGATGACCTCCAGATGACCTCTAGATGACCTCCAGATGACCTCCAGATGACCTCCAGATGACCTCCAGATGACCTCCAGATGACCTCCAGATGACCTCCAGATGACCTCCAGATGACCTCCAGATGACCTCCAGATGACCTCCCAGATGACCTCCAGATGACCTCCAGATGACCTCCAGATGACCTCCAGATAACCTCCAGATGACCTCCAGATGACCTCCAGATGACCTCCAGATGACCTCCAGATGATGACCTCCAGATGACCTCCAGATGACCTCCAGATGACCTCCAGATGACCTCCAGATGACCTCCAGATGACCTCCAGATGACCTCCAGATGACCTCCAGATGACCTCCAGATGACCTCCTAGATGACCTCCAGATGACCTCCAGATGACCTCCTAGATGACCTCCAGATGACCTCCAGATGACTTCCAGATGACCTCTAGATGACCTCCAGATGACCTCCAGATGACCTCCAGATGACCTCCAGATGACCTCCAGATGACCTCCAGATGACCTCCAGATGACCTCCAGATGACCTCAGATGACCTCCAGATGACCTCCAGATGACCTCCAGATGACCTCCAGATGACCTCCTAGATGACCTCCAGATGACCTCCAGATGACCTCCAGATGACCTCCAGATGACCTCCAGATGACCTCAGATGACCTCCAGATGACCTCCAGATGACCTCCAGATGACCTCCAGATGACCTCCAGATGACCTCAGATGACCTCCAGATGACCTCCAGATGACCTCCAGATGACCTCCAGATGACCTCCAGATGACCTCCAGATGACCTCCAGATGACCTCCAGATGACCTCCAGATGACCTCCAGATGACCTCCAGATGACCTCCAGATGACCTCCAGATGACCTCCAGATGACCTCCAGATGACCTCAAGATGACCTCCAGATGACCTCCAGATGACCTCCAGATGACCCAGATGACCTCCAGATGACCTCCAGATGACCTCCAGATGACCTCTAGATGACCTCCAGATGACCTCCAGATGACCTCCAGATGACCTCCAGATGACTTCCAGATGACCTCTTGATGACCTCCAGATGACCTCCAGATGACCTCCAGATGACCTCCAGATGACCTCCAGATGACCTCCAGATGACCTCCAGATGACCTCCAGATGACCTTTCAGATGACCTCCAGATGACCTCTAGATGACCTCCAGATGACCTCCAGATGACCTCCAGATGACCTCCAGAGTGACCTCCAGATGACCTCCAGATGACCTCCAGATGACCTCCAGATGACCTCCAGATAACCTCCAGGTGACCTCCAGATGACCTCCAGTTGACCTCCAGATGACCTCCAGATGACCTCCAGATGACCTCCAGATGACCTTCAGATGACCTCCCAGATGACCTCCAGATGACCTCAAGATGACCTCCAGATGACCTCAGATGACCTCTAGATGACCTCCAGATGACCTGCCAGATGACCTCCAGATGACCTCCAGATGACCTCCAGATGACCTCCAGATGACCTCCAGTTGACCTCCCAGATGACCTCTAGATTACCTCCAGATGACCTCCAGATGACCTCCAGATGACCTCCAGATGACCTCAAGATGACCTCCAGATGACCTCCAGATGACCTCCAGATGACCTCCAGATGACCTCTAGATGACCTCCAGATGACCTCCAGATGACCTCCAGATGACCTCCAGATGACCTCTAGATGACCTCCAGAGGACCTCCAGATGACCTCTAGATGACCTCCAGATGACCTCCAGATGACCTTCAGATGACCTCCAGATGACCTCCAGATGACCTCCAGATGACCTCCAGATGACCTCCAGATGACCTCCAGATGACCTCCAGATGACCTCAAGATGACCTCCTGATGGCCTCCCGATGACCTCCAGATGACCTCCAGTTGACCTCCCAGATGACCTCCCAATGACCTCCAGATGACCTCCTAGTTGACCTCTAGTTGACCTCCTGTTGACCTCCAGATGACCTCTAGATGATCTCTAGTTGACCTCCTCTTGGCCTCCAGATGACCCTCTAGATGATTTCTAGGTGACCTCCAAGATCCCACCACCAGGCCTCAGATGACTTCTAGGTGACCTCAAAATGCCCTCCCTTGATGACCTCCTGACCTCTGTGACCTCTGGGTGAACTCCAAATGACCTCTAGATGAACGCCAATTGACCTCTTGTGGCCTCTAGGTTGACCTACTGATGACCTCAAGATTGACCTACAGATGTACCTTCAGATGACGTCCACAGGAACTCCAGACGACTCTACAGATGACCTCAGATGACCTCCAGATGGCCTCTAGATGACATCCAGATGATTTCTAGATGACCTCCAGCTTAATTCCAGATGACCTCCAGATTACTTCCCAAGTGACCTCCAGATGACCTCCAATTGACCTCCAGATGACCTCCAGTTGACCTCTCAGATGACCTCCAGCTGCTTCCTCCACATTACCTTCAGCTGAACTCCAGAAGACCTTTCTTCAGATGACTTTCCAAGACGACCTCCAGATTGTCCTCCAGATTACCTCTAGATGTCCTACAGATTACATCCAAGATGACCTCCAGATTACATCCAGATGACCTCCAGATGAAGTCCAGGGGGCCTCCAGATTAACTCCAGATGACCTCCAGATGACCTCCGAATGACCTCGGATGACTTTCCAGATGCCCTCCAGACTGGCCTCCAGATGACCTCCAGCCGACCTCCAGATGACCCCCCAGACTGGCCTCCCTGATTGACCTCCCTGTTGACCTCTCTAGTTGACCTCCAGTTGACCTCCCAGATGACCTAAAGATGACCTCCAGATGACCTCCACAGATGACCTACAGATGACCTCCAGATGACCTCCAAATGACCTCCAGATGACCTCCAATTGACCTCCCAGATGGCCTACAGCTGGCCTCCAGTTGACCTCCTGTTGACCTCTAGTTGACCTCTAGTTGACCTCCAGATGACCTCCAGATGA